>QRFJ01000026.1:2998626-3073626 GCA_006176705.1 Cocos nucifera | reverse complement strand
AAAAAATTGACCAAGGAATTTCTAAAGAAAATATGTTCCTTGAAATATATGATGTTGATAGAAATCTTCTTCAAAAATTTCTGATTGAAAAATTTGAGCGAAGAAATTTTTCTTGGTGAAACCGAAGACTATTTGCCGAAAATCGACCATTTTCCAAGGAATTTATTAACCAAAATATACTCGAAAATTTCTTGATAATTGCCAAGGGATTCATCAAGAGAATGTCCCTCACTAAAAATTGGCTAGCTGAATGATTTGTGAGGAAGTTACCCCTCACAAATCCCTTAATGATAACCCTCAATAGTCCCTTGGCGATGGTTTAAGATTTGTTAAAAAGTTCCTTGGTAATCCCTTGATAAAGTTTGTATGCAGCATTTCATTTTCCTTGCAAATCTCTTAGTAAAACTTCTACTAAGAAGACTATTTTGTAAATATAGGAATAAGATTATATATATCCTAATTCTCAACATATCAGTCATAATCCAATATTTTATAATACAAAACAACACAGTAACATATTTGAGCAAATACATTTCAGTAAAGCTTCTATAAAATATAAATTTAGCATTCATCAAAGTTTCAATCCATTAGCAAACAAAATACATCAAAACATTAAACAATTCAACTTCAATTAGTATCCAATATCAAAGATAAGACTATACCTCATAAGTTCATAATCAAATATCAATCATATGGAGGATCGGTTGGAGGGATATATGAATCGGTTTCTTTTTTTGAAAGAGATGATAATTGCTCAGATGATGTAAAATCAAAATAAAATAAGATATCACAGTATCTCTCTATGTTGAGGGTTCATCAAAGTCGATATAATATACCGTTGCATCATCTCCATAGGTCCTTGAGCAGCAGAATAGATGGTGGATGCACTCCTGGAAGGATTGTCTGGTTGAGAAATAGAGCATGATTTAGGAGTCCTTGCAAGTACACTGGATGAATGTGCATCCGGTCCAAATCTATACATCTTATTATTAGAAATATCCTATATAGATTCCATCCATATAGTAACATCAAATAAAAGTTGTGAATCAATCTCCGAGCCATATTATTCCATAAAAGCAGCTTTATATGTCTCCTACAACTATATATTAAAAAGGTTCAGATTTTCAAAAAAAAATAAATAAGCTTACCAAAAATTTTTAAAAAAATTAAATAAGTAAATATCTCTATTTCATGAATAATATATATAAAAATAAAATAAATAAAATAATAATAATTTATCTATTAATGTAACACCTCAACTCTACAAATCTAAATATCTAAAATCTATTAGATATTTCTCAAATATCCGATAGAATTTATCTTAAAACTATAACTTTTCAAAATAGCAAACACACAACTTGTTAATAATGCGAACCAACCATTTAATTAACGTCCAACCATTTAATACTTATAGATATATTTATGCATATTTAAATGTTAATATATATTATCATATAGATATATTTAGATACAAAATTGAGAAGTTATGCTAATTTTCTTAAATTTTGCATCTACGAACTCCCATGTCCCTTTTTTTTTTTTTTTTTGTGAGTGCAATCAAAAAGTATTGCAAAATTAGGTTAAGTACCATTCTTTTGCATATGCAATAAATTATTATATCATAAATATATGATTGGATATAAATATTAATAATAATAAAAAAATACTTAATAAATTATTATTCTCCTCTTGTGCATCACAAAAGAAATGAAACTTCTTAAATGCTTGATGATCGATCCCTCATTTTGCTTCGTTCGATTTTTTCTAGTAGCTTTAGATTTCTACTGTCATTTATCATTTTTGTCTTTAGACATAATTATCTCATATCTCTTACTTCATATAACTTGGATGAAATTTTATCGAATCATGTCCTCGCATGTACTTCGTCGTACGTTCGTCTCTTTCTTTAACTCATCAATATATTTTTTTCGTACCTCACTCATCATGCCAGTAGATAAATATCTATTGGTATTCGATCATTCAGCATTTTCTAATATTATAATATTTTACTAGAGACTATCTATATCTTGCCTACAAAATACATCGAAGACTTACATGGTATTATCAATAACATAATTTATTTGTTATAAAAATTGATGAAATTAGGGGATAATGAGTTCAAGTATAAAAGAGAGAAAGAATAATCAATTCTAACAAAATAAACGGCGAGAGTATCCACTTTAAACCATAGAAAATCTACTGATGGGTAGACTACCCATATGATTTCCTCTGAATCTAGAAGTCTTTAATTGGTAATTTACGAGATTTACCATCGTTAGCAATATATTCTTTTGACTGGAGATTTAGCAATATTAGAACACCTGTAATAAGACCCCACTCACCACCTTCACACCCCCCCCCCCCAATTTTTTTTTTTGTTTTTCCATATCCTCAGGAGTCTTAAATAGGTGCGAGGCTTGTCTCAAAACCCAAAGGGACCACCTCACCCACACCATACTCTCACGCAACCTGACAAAGACACACACTTTTTCTGGGAGGCTTAACTCAAAACCAAAAGGGACCCCTCACCGACACCATACTCTCACGGAACCTAACAAAAAACACTTCTTTTTTTTCGTCCCCAGGAGTCTCAAACAGATGGGAGCTTTCTCAGGTTTCCATTCGATTTTTTTTTTTTTTTTGTTTTCCACCCGTTTTCCTCCTGTTTTCCACTGGTTGTCTGGGTTTCAATCGGGTGGGAGATTGGAGCGGCTGAATAGGGAAGTCAGGGCTTCCGCTTGGACTGAATAGGAAACATGTTTAATGCACTAAGTCTAAGTGAACCAGGGCAAATGTCGGAGCATATGCACGCTGGATTGCGCGTCGTTGGGGGTAACGTGGCCTGTTATCCACTGTGGGATTTGGCAGGGTCCAATTGCATCGGTTATCCACTGTGGTATTTGGCAGGGTCCAAATGCATCGGGTGCATGCAATATAGTTAGCTAGGGAAAATGATGGAAAAGGGCATATTTTTTTTTTCTAAAATAGATGACGGACATGATTTTATTTTTTTTAATATATAATTTTCATATTAGAAATAGAGATAACCATGACATTAATCAGATGGATCAGAACAAGCATAATCAATTTTTATATTAAGATAGGCTCAAACCTAAAGTAAATTATTTGAAATATTGCGCACAACCGATTCAAATCTTCTATGGATAATATCACGAATGAAATGTAATATTTATTTTTTATTTTTTTTATTTTTTTCTATTATTCTTAAAACACCAACATCGGTAACTCCTTTAAATTAAAAAGAATGTAACTCAATTTTAAATCAACAATGAAATTAAAAAGATGTAACAATTTTTCTTTTATCAATTTTTATACATTTTTCTCTTTTTTTGATTGGATCATAGAATTTCTTAAGCAGAGAGTTAAATATCTCATTTGCTCTGTATTTTATATAAATCCATGTTATGATAATAAATTAAATATCTTAATTTTTTTATATCATCTTAATTTTTTATATCATCGCTATTATGTCACCACTAATACTCTCAATTTTTGTACTGTCTATAAGTGACATTTACTTGGTACGAGATTTTAATATTACTAAGAGATTTTTAAGAATTTTTTTTTTTAATATAATTTTATTTTTAAAAAAAGTATTCTATCAGCACCAAGGGATTTATTCCTTTGTAAATCTCTAAGGGACGGTATTTTTCTTATAAATCTCTCGATGAAAATTATTGAAGTAATTACTCATTGATTCCTTATAGATTATCAAAGAATTTTCAAGAAATTTATCTAGGAGAATAAATCTTACAAATCGTTTAGAGATTCCGTAGGAAAATTGGATTTTGGATGCAACTTAATATTCTTTCAATTTTTTTTAAAATTTTTTATTGATTTTTTGAGGAATAAATTTTTTGATGATATTCCTCAGACTGATTTCTGATAGCTATATATATATTACCTACCTTCCACTTGCATGGGTTTTGATTCGTTAAGTAGATTGAGTAAGAAATGTGCACAAGACTTGCTCAATGACTAAAGCTAGAAATAATATTGGAATAACTAGCAAGAAATAATATTGAAATAACTTGATTGAAGCATCAGATCTGGCAAAGCCAAGATTCATAATTCACTGATTCAATACCAAAAAAAACAAAGACAGAAATAATCCTAAAATTTTAAAATCTGTGCCTATTAATAAACGGATGGTCCAACCTCCCACTTCAACTAAAAAAAAAAAAAAAAAGGGGATGTCGTGTAATGAAATAATAGCAATCCGGACCGTGCTTGCACATAATGTGATAATACGCTGGGTATAATATGATCGTCATCGTGCATCGAAACAAATATCAACAAACCCTTTAGGCACTCTCAAATAATTAAATTATATTTTATAAAAATATTTTTAGGATATATAAAATATAAATATTTAAAAGATACGTTGAGGGATTTTTTTTTATTTTATGATGAAAGAAAGAAAGAGGAAAAAAAAAAAAAAAAAAGGACAACTAGGATATAGAAAGATTGGAGCAGAAATCACAACGTTTCCAATATACGGAAACTGGAAGGAAAAGAGTACACAGAATTACATATATCACCATCGTCACTGTCACGATCACACCATGCACTACCACGTACATATGATAAGGATTGGCGCACGTAAACCGCGCCTGCACGCTTATTACAGTAGTATTATTACGGTACTATTCGGAACCGGAGAGAGTCGACGACCCAGCACGAGAATTACTGATATCGTCTCGCTGTCCGTGAGTTGGCGGGCTCGATCAGGCGTGGGGAGGCCTGTCGACGTCCTCGAGGGCGCGGAACCAGGCCTTCTGGTCCAGCACAGAGGGACCATTCCCGGCCGGCGCGATGAGATCCCCGCCGGCGGCCGAGTTCTGGTCGGCAGGCCCGAACACGCCGGTCTTAGGGTGCGGGCCCCAGTATTTGTCCGACTGCACCGAGATCACATCGTCCGGCACGATGCTTGGACTCACCTGATCGTCGATGTTCTTATCGTACGTCGACGCGTGCACGCCCCTCCTGCAGTACGTCAAAAAGATTCAAAAAAAAAAAACAATGTAAATGTACACGTGTCAGTGAATGACAACAAAACGTGGACCTCTCACCCTTGTCTTTTAAGCGGGCAAGATGTTTAAATAAGTATTAACTTGCCGACACCTAATTCGAAGAAAAGGGGCATTTTAGTAAATTAGGGGACTTGGGACAGGAGCCGGACGGGCGGTACTTGAACAAACTCCGAGGGTGATAAAGGCCTACTCCACGTGCGTCGGTGATGGAAGCACAGTTAAAGGAAAAAGACCTAAATGCCCGTCCCCATTAGTATCCCTTTGATTCACCAGTAAGTAATTTAAAGCAGTTGAAAGGTCTTTTTATCATCAGGACGATCCACAGCAAACGTTCCAAAGCTGATGACATGCTAATCTAACGGTTGCTATTGCTGGTGTGACCCCAGGGCAGGTGATCTGAATGGATCGGATTCCGACTGTCCGGATCGAGAATCGCGTTCGTGGTGGATGCCTTTTCCTTTCCCATCACTACTTACTGGTACAGAGAGGAAAGAGAGAATAAGAGGTGGGACAAGGTTGGGTACAGAAGATGGCAGCGAAGATTGTACGGTGACTGACAGCGACGAGTTCTTATTGGTTGAACCAGGTCTACCGGTTTAGCTTGTCAGTGTGTCCATTTGTAGTTGGAGAGGTCCACCGATGAGCTGATGGACTTGGTCCAGCGGATACCTTCTCCACCCAGGCGGTTGTTGCGGTAGCTAGTTTTTCGACAAAAGAGTGCAAACAAACACATGATGACCGAAAAATCCAGCCGGAAGATTTTCGTTTTTGGGTAAATGTTTTCGTCAGGCTTCTTGTACCCACTTCTTGTGTTGAGAAAAATTAATATTTTTTTACAAAAAAAAATTCGAGAGCAAAAGAAAGCAAAACGTAGATGGTAGATCAATAGAGATCGTCAGCCTTAAAAGAAGTTTCTAAAGAAAAATCGGCGATTAGAACTTTACCTGCTCGAGAATGAGAGCTAAAATAAATCAACAAAAATACCAACATAACGAGGAGCAGAATCGCTCGTAAAAGAAGGGCAGAAAAAAAAAAAAAAAAACAGAAACACATCCTAAAGCTCAGTAGTCAGAAATAAGTCCTAGAAGGGCATTCGAGAGAGATCATAGAGCGGAGGGATACTTAGAAACCGAGGCCGCGAAAGAAGGGAAGGAAGCTGGATTTCGAGAGCCGGCCGCCCAGATCTGGTTCACGAAACGCTTCGCGAAGCTGCCTGCGACCACTTGCCCCTTCGTACTGGCTGCCATACAAGAAAGAACAAGATCCCCTCAGATCGAGCTCGGTCCGAGAGAGTTTGGCCTGGAGAACAGAGAGAAAAATAGGTGTGGGGGACAGCTAAAAGAGAGGAAGGGTGGATGGAGAGGAAGAGACAGCTACCACCGTGGGGTATTTATTTATAGGCAGCGAACCCATCGCCCGCCTACTCCCGCACTTCCGTGCTACGTAACCCGTACAGCCGACGTTCGCCGTCTGCTAACGAGCTGTTCCTCGATGGCGTTACGGGTGGTCACCGATGGTGATGCGAATATGCGGGAGTATATTCCTGGCATCGTCTCGATTTCTGAACGCCGTCTTGGATTCCGCTGGTCTTCCACATTTCTGATGAAATGACAGTAAGAATTGGCGAATGACCCATGAGTCTGATGCCAAAGGTTGGAAATTACCAACGCGGTGGTATCGTGGTCACAATATTGTGATAATAAATGAAAATTTCTTAAATTATATATAATTTTTCTGTTGAAAAAATAATCCAAAAACCCTGTATCATATGTTTTTGCCATCTTTTATATTTTTATCTCTCCTATAATTATTTTAAGTAATATATTATAAATTATTTTAAAAATTTATATTATAATTTTATTATTTTTCTGATTCTCTATCGTTCAAACATTTTTCAAGATTTTGATGATTTTTTTTATAAATTTTTAAAATTTTAAATTTAAAATCATTATATTTAATCGAGTTTTAAATATCAAACTTCTCACTACAATTTTTCATAAAAAATACACTCATGCAAACCATGATTTAATTATTACTGGTTATTCAATTGTTATTCATTGTTTATTGAAGTAAACTATTATCACTAGCATGGTATAAAATATTCAAAAAATATTATTTTATTTAAATAAATGTATATGTTCTATTTAAATAAATATAAAAATTATTAAATGATAGATGCTGAACCAATAATTAATAATTATTGATAATACGGCAATCATATAATAACCTATTTACAAGTTGCAAATATTAACGAATATTTTGAGAGCAGATGCTGGAAATGACTGCTCCATTTTGCATTGATATTGATATGTTTTCTTGTTCATATTAATAAAATAACTATAGCTGATTATATTATTTAGTCATTGGTTATACTTATTTTTTTAATATTGATCAATCTAATAAGCAACTATTTCAAGATTGGATCTTACACCGGATTCAACCATCTTGGAACAAAAATAATTTGACCTAGAAGAATGAGATCAGGATGAAAGTCTTGCCTACCAACCACAAAGATAAAAGCTTTTTTTTTTTTTTAGTCGGTTCTAGTTAAATCCCTCTCAAACCTTTATCTAATTTCTATATTAAAAACTAAAATTATAAATATTTTATATAAAAATTAGATTCTTATGAGCACATTGGATCGGCTTTCAATTATAAATTGTTATGCCATGCAAATGATATGGGTACTGCGCTCACAGGACGCCTCTGAGGCAATAGTTAGCGATACTCAAAAGGTTGCTTCGGAGCCATTATGGTGGCAGTTATTTTTTGATACAGTAACGGCCATTGTTTATACGTTCTCCCCACGCTTTATCATCGAGTTAGAGCGCGAGTTTGGACGGTTGTGATGGGTGGACTCCGCGGACGCCCGGGATGAGGCCAATATCGTAATATTGTCTTGATTAGGAATAATTGCAACTGCGGGTTCGCCCAACGTTGCCTCGACTTGCCCCGCGAAAACGAAAGGCATTGGTTCCGACGGCAAAAAAACTTATAAAAAATAATTAAAATGTCCGGTCTTAGATGTGATGACCCCCTTATCAAGAATGCCCCCGGCCTTGCGCCCCACTCCTTCGAGAAGCCATTGATTAGAATCATATATATCTCCTTTTAATCCATGAAAAAGTCATTGCATCACCTATTATTAAAAAAATATATATTATTATTTAAATTAAATAAAAAATTTAGTGATAATTATAATTGATCAGCTATCCATCTAATTTTTATCATTTTGAATGAAAAAAAAATATTTTTTCAAACAATATGATAATTTTCTTTCAAATATATATATATATATATGATAGAATGATTCTAATAAATAATTTATTTATTTTTCTACTCTTAATAAATAATTTATCTATTTCCCTACTTCTTCCGATTGAATTGATGCTTCTGGAAGCTATTAGTGCGTCCCAATTCGTGAGATATCCTGTTCCCACTTTGGACCACTTGATGTCCCAAGAGAAGTAATGGACAAATAATCCTCGAAAGATCTGCGTGCCTTGTCTTATCCTTTTTGCGATACTCTTCATCGAAGACACGCAGCTGATGACCCTGAAAGAGCCATGGCCAACCCAACTGGATTGGAACACCTTCCAATAAATGACCTTTTGATGGTCTCCACATCCCTTCACTCGGATATCGCCATGCATGCATGCTAAAGTTACAGGCTCCGTGCCTTCAAACTGTGAACGAGCCCTCGGCCATCCTCAATTACATCATCCTCTTATTTCGGTGGATGTCGCATTCATTCCATGGCCCCAAGGCCGTCTCAATTGCCGTGCCCTTCTGACTTTCCAATATTTAGTTAGTTTCTTGAGCTATTTTGGTTGTGCCGCGCCGGCCCCATGTGCCACACACACTGGATGCTTTCTAACCGTTATCTACATACATTACCATCAGTTCTCAGCACGCGAACCACCCACGTGGGGGAGGCGGTATCTCGAGTAGGCTGTATTTTAGCCTGTCGTATATATTAAAAAAATTAAAAATCTCAACGCATGAGAGGTAACCCAGAAAGTGGCATCTACTTTTCCTTGGTGGTCAAATAATTCTAGCTCCTTTGATGTGCTTTGAAAAGCCCAAGATTCTTACCCCCCAAAAAGAAAGGCCCAAGGCAGGGGGGGGGGGGGGGGTTTGCTGCTTTTGTAATTATGAAAGTTAATTAACCGAGTGGATAGGACTTTGCGTTCTCAATACTCTCTCTCGATGATTAGATAGAATCTGTGGGTTTATGGTATATTAAATTTGTAAAACAAAATATGCATCCCGCTTGATGGCACACTTCATGCACCAATTTTATAGTTAAATATATCAATATGTTACGATTAGTGGCTTGGCCATCATGTAACATCCCCATAATCTTCAGAAAAGACATGTATCCCGATGAATGACATAGTTGATGCATCAACTTTGTAATTAAATATATCAATTTGTTATGAATACGGCCTTAGCCGTTCCCATCCCTCCCTTTCCGGCGAAGTATGCTATTATCCAACAAGCTAGAAGTGCACAACGTCAAAATATGGCACTAAGCTGGCATCCTGTATGCAGAACAAAACAAGGAGCCCAGAGTGCAAAGAGGCAATGGCTAAAGCATATTATCAAAAGAATAAGGCCTTAGCCATCCTTTAAGAAGTTATAATCCTAAATAGTTATAATCCTTATCAAATTTTATTTTATCTCTTGATTATATTAGTCGCAGCAATTTTGGAAGAAGAGCCATTAGGACCAGGCATCGGGCATGTCGCATGCAATTATGAACCATTAGAACTCGAGTTGGCCGGGGCTGGACCAGGACCCCATAAAGACGAAACCAGACCGGTCCGGTCGGGTCCGATCCGTTCGGAAAATTTGAATTGGACAACGGAGGACGGGGTCGGCGGTTCTGCGCCAGTCTCCGCTTGGCGTCGCTCGTCTGCCATCACCGGCGGCCAAGCGCAGCGCCTTCGAAGCCTGCAGCCGACCGGTTTTTCTTTTTTCCCCGCTCCCCATGGTCCTCCGCTTTTATTTCGACGAAGTGAGGGGAGTTGATGTACTTGGTGATTCGAGCTGCGAATCCACGTATAGCCCTCTCAAAGCCATATATAACGCAATCTCGTGAATTGAGTTCCAATAAACCCTAGACATTAGAAATCACCTCGCCTCAATTCGATCCCCTGAATTTTATTCCTGTGGAGGAAATTAACGCTCTTTTCAAATAAATCTCTTCTTCTTCTTCTTCCACCACTTGATCCCCTGGTACTCCCCTTTCCAGTTCCCCCCTCGGTTCTTTGTTTTCTCCTTGTCGAACGTTATTAATTTCATTATTTTGCTTTTGGTATAAAAATGGAAGTATTAGTCGAGTGTTTTACAGTAATGAAACGAGCTGAATTAGAAGTCGAATGCTATTCGGCACACTCTTTGAAGATGGGTTTTTTCTTAATTCGAGCAAGTTTTCACTCCTATGTATAGCTTAATTTGAGTTGGTCCTGGAGGATTGCCACAAATTTGAGGGGGATGAAGCTTTGCCCTGTTTTTTTAAATCCAAGAACGGAAGTGCGTCGAGTTACGAAGAGTTTTAAGGCAAACACGGGAAGAATGTGGATACCAAGATCTTTCTTCTAAAGCTGGAATTATTTCTGACTAGCTTTTAAATTTGTTGCTAAGTAACTAATTCTATGAATCGCAATTATTGGTTTTTAAGTTTTTCATAGCCACCTAGACTAATGATTTTGGCACAAGAATTGTGTGTTTGTTGATGGAGGATATGTGTTAAGACAAGCTTTTTTTGGTCCTGTATTATTTTTATTATCCTCAAAAAAAAAAAAAGAAAAGAAAATCCTGTATTGTTTTTATCATCAGTATTGTTTTGTCATTCTGTTTTTCATTTATGTGTTCACTTGTTACTGTGTATGTAAATCTAACTAATTGTGACCTGTTACTGCCTCTATTTCAGAATATTCTGATATCGGTAGATTCATGGAGATCGACTCAGATTGTCGTTTGTCTACTCATTTTCCTGTCACCCACAAGTCGATATCTCTCTCTCTCTCTTGCGCGCGCGCGCCCAAACACACACACACACATCTTATTTAATCTTTCTTGTCATAGGAACACCAGCATGTTATTTATATTCAAGCTCTATTATTCATTCATAGGATACTGCAAGCGCTTACTTCTATGCTTGGTGATGCCTTTTGGAAGGAAGTCGGGACTGATTAAATGCCAATTCCATGCACCTGACTTTCACAATACATATTGAAAGAGAATACAACCAAATGCTAAAGCATTATTATTCTCAGAAAAATTTGGGTGATAGCTGATATTTAAGAAAGTGCAAAGACAATATTCTTGATAGATACTACAGACATGGGAACGTTACGAGAAAGTTCGATGTGTTTATCTATTATGTTATTGTTTTGGTGATAGGAATACCTTTGTATCAGTAGAAACATGTTGTCACATTCTTTAAAAAGCATATTACATATTTGAACTCTGTGATGGAACTTGGTGTTGAGAGTCTCCACTTTTTCCTTTTTTTATTTTTGGGGGTTTTAATTTGGTTGATTATAGTGTTTAATAAGGTTTTTGATTTATGAAAGATCATGCAACATATTTTTCTTACATTTCCTCATAAGAGTTTGCTCTCAATAATTGTTTAAGGAAGTTATTATGTACCAGTGGGTTAGGAGCCATCTTGGCTTTCCATTCCTAATCCATACGTTCTTCCTAGAGAATGATTTATCAACTTCATGGATAAAATGGAGAAGGGGGTATCTATTTTCTGCCAGAAATTCCATCAATAATGTACACATTCATCACTGAAACTGAGTTTACTATCATAGAATATGACCCTGCTAAAGAGGTTGACACTATGGTCATTACTAATTATCATAATGTATCATCATGCCTTCATCCTTGTTTTTCTATGGTGAAGTGACCTAATCTTCAAATGGGGTATAACCTGGTACAAGTCAATATATTATTCTGCTTAGACTCCTTGGTAGGCAATTGTACATATCAATAAAGTTAACATTTTCAGTCTCAAGTTATAAGACAATGTATTTTGTTGGGAGTTCTGTTATTCTTAATAGTATCAATGGTAGTTCTTGTGAAGTTAATAATATTGTTGTTTGTGAGTTCTTGGTGATATTATTCACATCCAAGTGGGGTTATTCTTCCTAAGACATTGGAAAAAGAGCACATACATAAGGCTATAGATTGAGGTCCATAGACAAGTAAATTTGTTAAGTATCAGGTCTAAACATCTAAAATCTTTTCTTCATGATCCGGCTTAAATTTCGAAAATTTTCTTTTTTGATAGGAAAATACTGCATCTTACATAATAACATCACTGAGGTGCCTTTACATGAATATCATTCAACAATGGATCTTTGACAAGTTTATTGGCATCGGGGCTCAACAGCAACTACTTGCTAGGTTCTTTCCTACTTAAAACCACATAGCTCCCTTAGCCTCTTATGAAGTTAACTCTCTTTATATTATGGGAAAGGTTTGGAAGACAGCCTCTAAAGCCTGAAGCCTCACCTTTTCTTGTAGAGTCACATAAAAATGAGGAAAAAATAAAAACAGATTTGCCGTTGCTTTTCTTTTTTCTTCCTATGTCATGAGTAGGGAAAGAGGCGAAAAGTCATGTGCATGCCTCCTTACCTCCATCCAGTTTTCCTTACCACTTTTTTGTCCCTTACTCATCACATGCATTGCACATTTAGGGTTCTATTAATAGCTCTATTATCACATTCTAGCCTATTGCCACTGTTCTCTACTTTAACATCTAATATATGCATTCTTGAAGGCACTAATATATTGGTTGTCGAGGATATTATCTCCCTAACCTTGATCCATCACTCTCTTTTATAAGTTCATAGTATGGTATGTAAAGTTGATTTTATTACTTGATGATGCAGGTTCACATGATCACATATCTTTATTTACTTGATATTGTCCTTTCGACATCTCATTGAGTAGACAAAGCGAAAAAATGAACATAGAATTTCATCTAATTTGATCAGGTATCTTTTATAAAATTTGTCATGTTATTTCTCTCCATGTAGTATTCTAGTTTGGTTGCATAACAGGTAAGGGTTAGAGATAACAAACTTCAATTTTCCTTATGAAAAAAATGCATCAAAAGTTAGAGCTATTGAATTTAAAAGCTTTTTAGCATTTGATGTTATCAATTCAGTCTCTTTACAGTTACTACTGAAGAGAGATAGAGATCTTTTAATACCTGAACATAACATTTAGATCAGAATCTTAATCAAGTTCTCCTATTTATGGGGTTTTCTCCCTAATTGTTGCCGAAAATTTCTTAAACTTGGTAATCTTAACTACAAATGTTAAGTCATGCCACATTAATGATAGATTGGCATTATGGTACCTATTCTGCAGGTCATTTTTTTTATGGATATTTTAGGCTCCAAATGGTTTCTCAGTTTTCTGTCTCTAGTCTTTGCTATATGCTAAATTTTTCATGCTACTTCTGTCTGCATATCTTTCTATTAGTGATACTCTAATTGTTAAATGCACCCTTTAATTATGTCTAAGGCTCACCATATCTTTTGCCCAAGATTGGTTCTAGAATCACGTTCATCAATCCTCTTCTGATTCTGGAAAACTTGGAGCTGCTATAAGTGCAACTTCATTCAATAAAAATATGATAGACCAACCCATAAATTTTTTTCCATAAGTTATGTCCAGGGCGGGATATGGTTCAGTGGGGGCAATATTTCCATCATCCTCCCCCAAAGAAAGCAAAAAAAAAATGTAAAATGGATTGGATGCTGCTTTTTAACTTTCTTCAGAATTGGTGGTGATGGCTTTGTAGACCAGTCATGGATCCACTTTGGCATCCTCATCTAATCTTACATGCATGTATCATCTTCATCACAGGATGCAATATAAAATTGGAGAGGTTTCCTTGTTCCTTTATTATCATGTTCTCTCCAATAATGAGTTGTCTTTCTTCCCCAATTTTATGTCTACTAGAAACATCCTATTTATTTTTCCCCATCTTCTGGTCATGTATCAATTGTTGCCTGGTAACTAGTGTTGGTTGAAGTATTATTTCCATTACAATCTTTTGTTTAGCAACTTCTTCAATCCATTACTAAGAATGCATATACCCATATAATGTGTTTTGATTCGAATAATTTCTGAATTGGAGGAAATTTTAAATTTCACTATGTAGTTTTATCTCATATCCTAGTAGCCACTTCCAAAGTTGTGCTCACCTTAAGGTTGAATAACGATTGTTAATTTAAGTGATTCTTGATTTTGGAAGTTTATCAAAGATGGTTCTATAAATTAAATGATAACCAATTCTTCTGATATTGTTGATCTTATGCTTGTGAGTGAAAATAGCCTCTCTCTCTCTCTCTCTCGAGTATTTGCTGATGAATTTTTGTTAGGACTTACTGCCTTCAAAAACCTAGAAGTGGTCGTGATGGTGCCAAAAATATACATCAGTTTGGTTTACTATTAGATTCCCATAATATTTGGCTATATGGTGGAGGTTGGTTTTGGTTTATGATTAGATTCCCTAGTATTTTACATATTAAGACTTGCTGCCCTCAAAAATCTAGAAGTGACAATGATGATGCCGAAAAATATACATCAGTTTGGTTTACTATTAGATTCCCATAACCTAGAAGTGGAATGTATAAATATTTACTGGATCTCAATATCAATTTTCCACATGTCAAGCAAGAAAATGCTGCTACAAATTTGAAGTCATTGTTGTTCTTTCAAATATCACATCTTTATTGGAACGATAATTCCTTAAACTTATGGTGCTCCATGAGCCATGAGAATTTAGCTCTTTTTGCTCATTTTCTGCTCTCTTAACATGTTGATGTTGCTAATTCTTTGTTGATACCTTTGCTGGTTGTTGTTGTGTTTGTTTTGCTTTAATGAAACATTCTGCGTCTACTGAACAACGAGATAGACTCAGTCTAAAGTTTAAACCCTTTCTTTCAATTCTCACAAACCAACATTTTGCTCTTGCTGATCATGCAATTCACCTTTTAATAGCTTGTGGAATATTTTATTTTATAGTATTGGTGCGGAAATCTATGAGGACGTTGGAGGTAGAGGACGTCGGAGGTAGCTGGAGTTGGAAAGGTGAGGCCACTGACGGGACTTGCAAAATAAAGTCTAAATTGGAGGGGGTGGCTCCGATAGGATCCTTCGATGCTCAAATTAGTTCTCCGGCCAACTGGAATGGAGTGCTCAGAAAATAAAGAAGCAGAGTAACGGAAAGGAGAAGAGAGTTTAAAGAAAAACGAATCTAGAGGATCTCTTTTATAGACGGAGCATGTAACAAACTGATGGTGACAGCTGTAACCATCAGGTAGTGGGCCGTTCAGGCCACGTGGAATTTGTTACGAAGATGAGTTGTTGTTTGTCGCAACTTGTAGACAGTGGAAATTGCTTTATTGGAGTTTGGATGTAGGTCGGAGACTTTGGTGTATGCGGTGAACTTATGACCAGCCGAGATTCGTTGGGGGCAATGTCTGGTGGCTTTAAGAAGTTCGAAAGCTTCCTGGGCCGCACGTAAGTAGATGCCCCCTGAATTGAGATCTGAAGTTCTACGCTCCTTCCTTTGCGGAGTGGTTGTTATGTATCAGCGATTTGACGAGATTTCTATGGATAGCTCCTGCCGACAGGCGTGGCAGGGATTAAGTAGGTCCGCGACTGGAAGGAGCACTGCCGGGAGGAATGCGACCGGAGAAGTTCATCCAGGAGGAGTGCAATTGAAGGAGTTCGTCCGGAAGGAGCGTAACTAAAGTCCGTTCGGAGGAAGCGCGATTGGAGGAGTCCATCCGGAAAGAGTTCATTTAGGAGAAGTTCATCCGAAAGGAGTTCATTCAAGAGAAGTTTGACAAGAAAGAGCGCATTTTCGGCGATATAGGATTTCAACTGTCTTCAAAACTCATCATCAATTAAGATCGAGGGGGTGGAACTTTGGTTCTGTCATTCATTCCAAGTTAAGAAGCAAGGTTAGTTAAATAATAATTCTCTTTTATCGTTCAAGACCATCTGACCGGGTTTTATTATGCCTTCGATAAGTTCTGCGGTATGGACTTGCAGTTGGGAGGATCGACGAATTCCTTCAGAACTAGAGTTGGCGGTTAAGGACTTCGGCGGAGGTTATTTTACCCCCAATACTTGTCCCCTTGCTTCCGAGTTCGAATTTTGAATGAAGGGAGTATGAAAAAATTGTTGCAGTAGAAGTCCTTTGTCAACTTTCCGCTTTGGAAGAATGAAACTTTTTGGCTTTTTTTTGAATTGGTGACGAGGTTTAATGTCGAATGACCTGAAAGGACAAGTTCTCTCGAAAACTTATCTACCATGGAGCTCCGTGTACGGCACAATTATTGTTTTGTCAGGCGCCAGGGATGAGTGGGACACGTGACGGGTTGGGTTCGACAGAGGAGGTCCTGCAATCATATCTTTTCCTGGTTTCATCTTTCTATTTAAGCCCTTCTTGTTCCTTCCGACGCTCCATCTTCATCTATGCTTTCTCCTTTTTTTTTGTTCTTCTTCGTCATAGTGCTCCGCCTTTCCTGTCGATTCTCTAGCCATCACTGATTGATTTCTGCTTTCTCAACCGTCTCGCCCTATTTTCCCTCGTTCGCAACCCTTTCGGCTGTCGAAGTCTCTTTCAGCTACATCTCATCCCTCGGATCATCTTCTTAGCAATCTAGGTTAGTCCTCAGTTGCCCTCTCTCTTCTTTTCTTTTGTTTTCAGCCTTTTAGTCTTCTATACGAGCTCCACCGTTCTTTCCCCAAAGTTTTACTATTTTTTTCTCATTGCTTTTTCGGAGATTTCCAAACTTCTTTTGATTCAAATGTCTTTCGAAACTTCACGGTCATTGAGTCCGTCCGGTCCATCTTTCCAAAATCCTAATTCCCAAGAAAGGACCGGACTCAGGGATGTACCCTGGCCGAACTTCGTACTCAAAACTATTCCATGTTCTTTGTCCCCGGACGATTTTTTTCTGATCCGAATTCGATACGGAATTCCTCTTGAATACGAACTAGAACTCCCTGGACCGAGGTGACCAGGCTTGTTCCCCTCCTCTGGGACGTTTCTATTTGTACTTAAAAGCTTTTCGTGCCGGACTGAGACTTTCCTTCCCTCCTTTCATGGTAGCTTTTTTTCATTTTTTGAACATCTTTCTTGCTTTCATAGTGCCGAACTCCTTTAGGTTCATTATCGGATTCATCTTCCTTTGTCTTCCTGTCGAAGTTCGTCCAACAATTTTTCTACTTCGAAATTATTATACTTTTAAGCGTCATCCTTCTACGAAGGACTGGTGGTACTTCTCGTCCCAGTTCGGCAAGAAAGGATTATTGAAAGACGCTCCTTCTATTCGTAATTGAAAGGAGAGATTTTTCTTTGTATCCCGTCCGACTTTAGAGTTAGGACTTTCTCCCTGGGGTTTGCTTAGAGAATTAGTTTGTCGAGCTCCTAATTTAGAAAGGGACGACCTCGATTCTGCGAATAAACTCAAGAACTATCGGGCTTCTCTCCTATCTGAACTTCTGAAGGATCAGATCTTGTTTAACATGGGCCTAAATTCTCTTAACCTCGCTGGTATATCACCGTACTTCATTTTTTTTTGGTCATTCTCTCTTCTTTTTATTGCAGAAATGAATGCTCAAGCAACTGAAATGCTTGCTAAGGGGCTGCAAGCACATAAGAGAAAAGGGAAGGCTCCATGTGAGGCTTCAAAGAGGGTGAGGGTTGACACCCCGAGCTCTGCAACTCCTACTGACGTCACTGCCGCTTTCGAGGTTCCTGGTGATGCCGAGGTTGTTCTGGTTGTCGAGGTGGATGCTACAGATGGGGCCACAGTGCCTCCCACATCCTCGGGCCCTCCTACCAACGTTGAAGTTCCGAAGCTTCCCGCGGGAGGAGAGAAGAAAGAGAAAAGGAAGGAGAAACAAAAGTTGGTTACGATAAAAGTTCGGCGTAAAGCTCGCCCCAGTAAATCTGACAACGGCGATGAGGACTCGAAAGAAAATTCTTTCTGCAACCGGGACATCATCAGGGATCTAGTTGACAAGTTCGCCCTACCCGCGGTGGTGGACAAGATCGCTGACTTCGATTATGAGCAACGCACTTGGGATTCCTTTGGGGCCTTCCTCGAGGTAGCTACTTTGTCCCTTCTTTCTTCCTCTTTTTTACGTGCGTGTATACGCCTAACTCAGGTTACTTCTTGTAGTCGGATCACCAGTTGTTCACTTATATCAAAACGATGAACCGCTTGAGGTCGGAAGCATTAAAGGACTAAGAGGACCATCAGGCCGAAGTCAGCCACCTCCAGAAAGAGAGAGCCATCGAGGTCGATCGTCTTACGAGGGAGAAGGCCGCCGAGATCGAAGCTCTTCAAGAGGTGCTAAAAGAGGAAGAGCAAACATCGGCAGAACTGAAGGCCGCCCTAACCTTAGAGGAAGAGAGGAGGAGGAAGGTTGAAGCCGAGATCGCCGATTTGAAGGGACAAATCTCGAGACAGGTCTCGGAGGCGAAAGCCTAGGCGATTGAGAAGTTCAAAGTCTCCTCCGAGATGAGGAAGCTGAATGTCAAGTTCGGCCAGGAGGCCTTCATCAAGGGGTTCGAGCTTTGTGAGGGCAGGATAGCTAGCAAATTCCTCGAGCTCAACCTTGACTTCCTTGTTGAAGGGGCTCCTAGAGAAGAAGCGGGACCATCTGCCACCGCAACCGATCTTCCCTCCGCCGAGCCTGCCACTGAAGAGTAGGGGCCGACCGACGCGGCGTCGAACTCTTCGACTGCCCCTCCAGAGGTCTGAGACCTCTTAATTTGTATTTTTTCTTTTTACTTGTTCCCTTTTATGTATTTAAAAAATATTTTGATCAATGAAGATAAGTTTATTTTGAGAACTAATTTCTTTCTTCTGTGAAATCTATGTTGTGATGTTTTCATGCTTCAAGTGCAGTCTTCTATCGAAGCCGACCCCCTTCCTCAGGGTGTTCCCTTGAAGGCCCACATAAAGAGCCTAAGGAGGAAGGTTCATCATCTTAAGAAAAAGTTGGAGAAGACGGAAGACGAGCTCAAGAAATCAAAAAAGAACTATGTCGACGCCGCCACTAAAATTAACTGCTTGCATCAATCATCCAGATAACTATTCAAAGAATATAATACCAAAAAGTTTCACCTAAATAAAGAGCTCGAGGAGGTCAGAAAACGTGCAAGTGAGAAGTCCTGAACTTTAACAGCTAAAGCTTGCTCCCTTGAAGTTGAACTCAATGCGGCAAAGAAAAAAATTCGATTGTTGGAGGGAAGCTCGGCGTGGTCTACCAGCCGAGAGGAGTCCGACTGGGATTAGTCCAAGAGGTTCGCAGAACTTCAAAGTCAACTTCATGCCGCCGAAGCTTCATACAAGGGTTATGAACTCGATTGGAGTAATGAAACCGCCGGTCTCTAGCAGTAACTTCGAAAAGCGGATGAGAAAATAGCTGGTCTTAAAAAGCAATTAGCGGAGAGGGTGGAGGCCAACTTGAACAGAGAATCAGTAACTTCTTTCCTTAAGGAGTTCTTTGGAAACCCTGTCAGCGATATTCGCAAAAGAATCAGCCGAGCTTCAACAGCTAAAGATCCAATTGACTTATGAGCGACAAGTTGTTAAGGACGCAGAGGCCGAGTCAGAGGTTCTAAGGAGACAGTTGTGGGAGTCTAAAGATAATTACCGACGAGCTGATAAGTTATTTGTAGAGAGTCTTTTGAAAAGAAAAAAACTTAAAGAAGAGATTACTAGCTTGACGCAATCTTTGGCAATGGCAGGGATCAGCAGTCCGAAGAATCAGGTCCCTCTTAAGACTTCGTCCATTTTATCTTTTTTGTACATGATCTTGCAGACCTTTATTCTATAATAAACTTCAACTTTAGTAGAATGATGTTTTCTTCAATTGTCTCTATGACTTGTATGGATTTGATGCCTGTTGATTTTTTATTTTCTTCACCTCATCTTTTAACGAAATGACTGTCGAAAAATGCCTTCTTCCCGTCTTAGGTAACCGTAGTCTTTATCCATGTTAGGACAAGATTCCTCTCTTATTCCTGGCGTGGTTGGCATTTTTTCTTGTCAAGACAAGGTCCCCCTCCTGTTCTTGACAAGGTCTTTAGGGCATCAAAGGATCGTTGAAATGGCCTCTCTCCTCCTCCTGTCTTAAATAACTAAAGATCTTCATCCATGTTCTCCTCCTGTTCTTGACATGGTTGGCCTTGACTTTGTCCCCCTATCAGGACGAGATCCTCCTATTCCTGACGGGGATGGCCTTTATCTTTGTTAGGGCGAGGTCCTCCCCATGTTCCTAACAAAGTCATTTAGGCACAAAAGGCCATTGAAAGAACCTCTCTTCTCCTCCTATCTTAAATAAACAAAAGTCTTCATCTATGTCAGGACGAGGTTCTCCTTCTATTCCTAACACGATTAGCTTTTATCTTGTCCTCCTATCAGGACGAGGTCCTTCTGTTTCTAACAGGGTTAGCCTTTATCTTTGTTAGGACGAGGTCCTTCTTCTGTCCCTAACAAAGTCATTGGGGTACAAAAGAGCTGTTGAAAGGGCCGCTCCTCTTCTATTTTAAATAACCGAAGGTCTTCATCTATGTCAGGACGAGGTTCTCCTCCTGTTCCTAACACGATTGGCCTTTACCTTATCCTTCTGTCAGGACGAGATCCTCCTGTTCCTGATGGGGTTGGTCTTTACCTTTGTTAGAACGAGTTTCTTCTCTTATTCCTAACAAAGTCATTAGGGCACAAAAGAGGCATTGAAAGGATCTCTCCCCTCATGTCTTAAATAATCGAAAATCTTCATCCGTATCAGGACGAAGTTCTCCTCCTGTTCCTGACATGGTTGGCCTTTATCTTATCCTCCTGTCAGGACGAGGTCCTCCTCTTGTTTCTGACGGGATTGGTCTTTACTTTTGTTAGGACGAAATCCTCCTCCTATCCCTAACAAAGTCATTAGGCCATAAAAGGATCGTCGAAAGAGCCTCTTCCCTCCTGTCTTAAATAACTAATCGAAGGTCTTCTACTTTGTTTAAGGATGAAGTTCGGTTAAGTCATTTTCTGCCATCATATAACTTTGCGACAAAAGACAAGAGTATTGAAAATAAGAAAGTTTTATTAAGGCAAGATCATTAATAATACATTCTCAAATTCTCCGAGTTCCAAGGATGTGGGAGTGCTGGCCCTCGGAGCTCCTTCAGGTAGTATGTCCCTGGTTGGAAAAGTTTCACGACTTCATAGGAGCCTTCCTAATTCGGAGCAAGCTTTTCTTGGTTTTGAGGTTGCGAAACATCCGCTCACCGGAGCACCAGATCTGCTATTCTGAATGTCTTGCTTCTGACCTTGTAGTTGTAGTAGCGGGCTATTCTTCGTTTATAAGTTGCCATTCGGATTTGAGCTTTCTCGCTTTTTTTCTAACAGATCGAGATTTGCTCTAAGATCCTGTGAGTTACTTCCTTCATTAAAGATCTTAACCCACACTGAAGGAAGCTGGAGTTCGACTGGAATAACTACCTCTGTCCCAACGGCTAGTGCAAAGGAGGTTTCTCTAGTAGACAATCTTTGGATAGTTCGATAAGCCTAGAGCACATGATAGAGTTCGTCTACCCATGTGCCCTTTGCCCTCTCAAGTCTTGCCTTTATCCCTTGAAGCAAAGTTCTATTGGTTACTTCTGCCTCACCATTCGCGTGCGGATGAGCTACCGATGTGAAGTGATGAGATATATTTAAATTTTCGTAACACTCAGCAAACTTTGCACCTCCGAACTGACGCCCATTATCAGTGATTAGTATTCGAGGCAGACCAAACCTGCAAATAATTGACTTCCAGACGAAGCCTTGCACTTTGGCTCCAATGATCTTTGCTAGTGGTTTGGTCTCAATCCATTTAGTGAAATACTCTACTACCACCAGCAGGAACTTTCGCTGTCCAGATGCTATGGAAAAAAGTTCAAGTATATCCATCTTCCATTGTGCAAATGGTCAAGGGGCGTCCAATGGTGTGAGCTGTGAAGCTAGCTGTTTCTAAATGTTTGCATTTCTCTGACAATTGTCATATTTTCTCACATAATCCACCCATCTTGGTGCATTATTGGCCAATAGTATCCCTGACGGAGTAACTTATATGATAAGGATCTCGCCCTCAGATGATTTCTGCAAATTTCTTCATGAACTTTCCTCAAGGCTTGATCGGCTTCCGAAGGTTGGAGACATTTGAGAAGTGGTAGGGAGTACGACCTCTTGTATAGCTTATTTACATATAAAATATAACGGAAAGCTTGATTTCTTAACTTTCAAGCTTCTTTGTGGTCTTTGGGAAGAATTCCATCTCTGAGGTAACCAATCAATGGATCGATCCAGCTGGGCTCATGATCAACTTGCATTATTGCCTAGGGCTCTTCCGAACTTGGGTGTTGCAGGACTTCAAAAAGAATTTTTTTTGATAGTTCATTTGGGGCTAAGGTGGCTAGCTTAGAGAGGAGGTTGGCTCTAGTGTTCTTAGCCCTGAGGATTCGCTGGATATCAAAATTATTAAAGGCTGAGATCAAGCTCCTTATCTTTTTCAAATACCTCTTTATGCTTTCCTCCCGAGCTTCATAATTATCACTGACTTGCCCCACAACCAGCTGAGAATCACTATAAACCTTCAGATGCTCTATTTCTAGTTTTTTGGCTATTCTAAGTCCTGCAAGCAGGGCTTCATACTCTGCTCCATTATTAATGGCGGGAAAGTCAAAGCGTAATACATACTCTGCTACAATTCCTTCCGGATTGATGAGAATTAAGCCCACGCCTGCTCCAGAAGCATTAGATGAATCATCCACATATAATGCCCAGAAGTCTTCGGGGAGATCAGCCCTCTCTTCAGGGGAGGCAGGGATGCAAACTTCTTGGTGCTATGGTTCAGTCTCCTCTGGAATAGTGCACTCCACTATAAAATCGGTCAGTATTTGAGCTTTAATGGACGACCGAGGTTGGAAATGAATTTCAAACTTAGTTAACTCGATCGTCCATTTTGCTATTCTTCATGAGGTGTCAGGTCGATGTAGGACTGTCTTAATGGGTTGATCAGTGAGAAGAGTGATTGTGTGTCCTTGGAAATAAGGTCGGAGCTTTCTGGCTATAATCAACAAGGCATAAGTTAATTTTTCTAATTTGGTGTACCTTGTTTCTGCATCCCTCAAGACTCTGCTTATATAGTAGATCGGTTTCTAGACTTTAGCTTCTTTCCTGACCAGTACGGCTCTGATAGCTGTGGAGGACACAGCAAGGTATAAGAACAGCTCTTCTCCAGGTTTTGATTTGACTAGAAGCGAAAGTAAGTTGAGATAGTTCTTCAATTCTTCAAGGGCCTGTTGGCACTCAGGAGTCCAGTTAAAGTTCTTAGACTGTTTGAGTACTTGAAAGAAGGGCATGCAGTGCTCTGCTGACTTTGAAATGAAGCGATTCAAGGCTGCTACTTTGCCTGTGAGGCGTTGAACTTCTTTTATTATTTTTGGGGCAGTCATCTCTTGGATATCTTTGATCTTTTCTAAGTTGGCTTCAATATCGCGGCTCGACACCATGAATCTCAGGAATTTTTTCGAAGTTACTCTAAAAATACATTTTGTAGGGTTCAGCTTCATCTTGTACTTTCGAAGGATGTTGAAGGTCTCCTCAAAATCGGCAATGTGATTCGGTGAAGATTGGCTTTTGACTAGCATGTTGTGTACATAGACTTCCATGTTGCGGCCGATCTGCTTCTTGAAGATTTTATTTACCAAGCGTTGATAAGTTGCACCTACATTTTTAAGCCCAAAGGGCATGACTCTGTAACAATAAAGACCATGGTCAGTAATAAAAGTAGTCTTTTTCTCATCCTGTGGTGCCATCTGAATTTGATTATAGCCGAAGAAGGTATCCATGAAGATAAGGAGTTCATGGTCCGAAGTTGCATCCACCAGTTGGTCAATCCTGGATAAAGAGTAGCTATCTTTTAGGCAAGCTTTGTTTAAGTCTGTGAAGTCTATGCACATCCTCCATTTATCATTTGCTTTTTTAACAAGAACAACATTTGCAATCCAATCCAGATAAAGCACTTCTCGAATGAACCCTATCTTGAGGAGCTTGTCGACCTTGTCCATTATAGCCTTCTGCCTTTCTGGTGCAAAACTGCGCTTTTTCTGCTTTACTGGTCGGTGTTTAAGGTCCACACCCAGACGATGCTCTATGACTTCTGTATCAATCCCAGGCATGTCTGCAGGCGCTCAGGCAAAGACATCAACATTCTTTTGCAAGAAGATAACGAGCTGCTTTCTGACTTCTCCTTTCTGATTCGAGTCGATCTTTACACTGTGCTCTTTGTTCTCATCATTCAAAAGGATCTCTTCCAGGTCTTCGATGGATTTCCTTCTTTCTTCAGATAGATCATCACGGGTGTCGAGTCCATCCATTGGACAAGGATCCGCTTGTCTTCCTCCCTATAGGACAATATTGTAGCAGTGCCAGGCTAATACCTAATCTCCTCTGACCTCTCCGACTCCATATCTTATGGAAAACTTCATTTTCAGGTAGTAAGTTGAAACCACAGCTCAGAGTGTATTCAAATTAGGTCGGCCAAGGATCGCGTTGTAGGCAGAAAGGGCTTTGACTACCAAAAAATCGACTTGAGCTCTAAATTACTTTGGATACTGGCCCACTACTATAGACAATTTATTATTCCTTCCACCGGTACTGCATCACCTGTGAATCCTACTAATAGAAAATTTATCGGACCTATCCTACTATCACATATGGACATTTTAGAAAAAGTATCATAAAACAAGACATTAGCAGAGCTTCCATTATCAATTAAAACATGGCGTACATAATAATCAGCAATATTTAAAGTAATTACAACCGCGTCATTATGTAAAAGCTGAACTCTCCGGGCATCTTCTTCAGTGAAAATGATGGGTTCTTCGATCCGCTGCTTCTTTGCTGGCTTTGCTGACGCATTGGCCTCCCCTCGTTGATGTCCCCCAGTGATAGTGTTGATGATTCCAAGGGAAGGCCAATCTCCTTATGGCTCGTCTCGTTGAGATGGTTTAGGCTATGGCGGGACTCTTGGAAGATCTTCTCTTCTTTCTAATCGGCATCTAATAAACCGATCCAGCCGACCTCTTCTAATTACTGCTTCAATCTCGTTCTGAAGCTGGATGCACTCTTCAATGTCGTGACCATGCTCATGATGGTAGAGGTAGTATTTGTTGGGGTTGCGCTTGGCCGGATGAGTTTGCATCCTCTCCGATCCTGGCAGTTGCTTTCTTATCTCCATTAGCACCTGGATCTTTGAGGCGTTCAAGAGAGCGTAGTTGTTGAATCTTCTGAGAGGAGAGTTCCATCAGATCCTTCGATCCGAACTTTTCTGTCGACGAGCTCGAGGAGTTCGAGCTCGTTTGCACTCGAAAGGAGTTCGGGAGCGCAGCCAAGCTTCACTCGGCTTGCTTTCAGGTGTGGGCTTATTAGATTCACCCGCCTGCCGCTCTCTTGCAATCTCGTCGTCCTTCAATTTGAAGGCCTCCTCCGTCCAAGCATAATCTTCAGCTTGGGCCAATATATCAGCAAAATTCTTGGGTACTTTCTTTTCAGAAAGAAAAGAAGATCATTCTTCTGAAGATCGTCTTTCAGTGCGGTCATGGCTACAGACCGGTCCAAGTTCTGGATCTCCAGCGCAGTAGCATTGAAGCGGCTGACATAAGCTCGGATATACTCTTCTTCTTTCTGCTTTATTTTGATGAGGAAGTTTGAATCTCGTCTTGGGCATCGGTTGCTTATGAAATGAGCCGCGAACTGATGGCTCTTCTGATCAAAAGAGAAGATCGTATCTGACTTAAGGCTCGAGTATCAGTTTTTTGCTGCTTTTTTCAGGATAGATGGAAAAGCTCGGCACAAAATGGCATCCAATGCGTCGTGGAGCAGCATCATTGTCCGGAAGACCTCAAGATGGTCTATCGAATTAGAAGTTCCGTTGTAACTCTCGAACTGGAGGAACTTGAAGTTCGACCGGACGGGCTCTTGTATGATCTTAGTAAAAAAGGAAGGATCGGTGCAGATGTCGTCATGGTGGGCCGGGGCAGCATGGCGAAGCTCTTCAATCCACCGGTTCATGTTTTGAAGCTTCTGATCGAGAGCATCATCTTGACCATGGATCTTCGAGGGCCGCCGACTGTAGATGGGAAAAGTCTCATTCGGAGAAGAATCATGATCGGAGCAGGAACTCCCTACTCTTTGCTTTTTCTTCTTGGGGATAATAGGTCGTTGACCTAGGTTGTCTTTCTTGGTGCCGATTCTTGAAGCTCTAGTTGAGAATTTTCTGGCTGGACTGCCGCTGGGGGCTACTGCATGACCTGCACCATTTCGATGAGGCCTCGAACCTACTGCATCAATAGGTTGAACTATTTCGGATCCACCATGGCTGCCGGTAAAGGTTGAGGTACCGGTGATGGTGTTGAAGCAGGCGGGTCTGGCTCAGATCTGACAGCGGAGGCGGTGGATCGTCGGATGATTGTCTTTCTTGGGGGCATTTTTGGGATCGAAAGAAATCAAACAGAGATGGATCCTGAAGGATTAAATGAAGAAAGTAAACAAAATCGACTGAGCACTCGTTTTAGAATAAGAGCTCAGAGTCTCTTCCTCTAGCGCTAATCCTGTTGGTACGGAAATATGTGAGAACGTCGGAGGTAGCTGGAGTTGGAAAGATGAGACTGCCGACGGGACCTGCAAAACAAAGTCTAAATTGGAGGTGGATGGCTCCGGTAGGATCCTCCGAAGCTCAAGTCAGTTCTCCGGCCAACTGAAATGGAGTGCTCAAAAAATAGAGAAGCAGAGTGACGGAAAGGAGAAGAGAGCTTAGAGAAAAATATATATGGAGAATCTCTTTTATAGACGGAGCATATAATAAACTGATAGTGACAGTCGTAATCGTCTGGTAGTGAGCCGTTCAGGCCACGTGGAGTTTGTTATGAGGATAAGTTGTTATTTATCGCAACTTGTAAGCGGTGGAAATTTTTTTGTTGGAGTTCGGACATAGGTCGGAGACTTTGGTGTATGCGGTGGACTTATAACTGGTCGAGGTTCGTTGGGGGCAATGTCTGGTGGCTTTAAGAAGTTCGAAAGCTTCCTGGGCCGCGCGCAAGTAGGTGCCTCCTGAATTGAGATCTGAAGTTATGCGCTCCATCCTTCGCGGAGCAGTTGTTATGTATCAGCGATTTGATGAGGTTTCTTTGGATGGCTCCCGTCGATAGGTGTGATCGAGATTAAGTAGGTCCACGACTGGAAGGAGCGCTGTCGGGAGGAGCGCGACTGGAGAAGTTCATCCAGGAGGAGCGTAGTTGGAGGAGTCCATCCGGAAGGAGTGCGGCTGGAGGATTCCGTTCAGAAGGAGTGCGGCTGGAGGAGTCCATCCGGAAGGAGTTGATTCAAGAGAAGTTCGTCCGGAAGGAGTTCATTCAGGAGAAGTTCGACAAGAAAGAGCGCATTTTCCGCGATACAGGACTTCAACTATCTTCAAAACTCGTCACTAATCAAAGTCAAGGGGGTGAGACTTTGGTTTTGTCATTCATTCCAAGTTAAGAAGCAAGGTTAGTTAAATAATAATTTTCTTTTACCGTTCAAGACCGTCTGACAGGGTTTCATTATGCCTTCAACAAGTTCTACGGTATGGACTTGCAGTTGGGAGGATCGGCGAATTTCTTCAGAACTAGAGTCGGTGACTAAGGACTTCGATGGGGGTTGTTTTACCCCCAATATTTGTCCCCCTGCTTCCATGTTCGAATTTCGAATGAAGGGAGTATAGAAAAATTATTGCAGTTGAAGTTCTTTGTCAGCTTTCCGCTCTTGGAGAACAAAATTTTTTGGCTTTTTTAAATTGGTGATGAGGTTTAATACCGAATGACTTGAAAGGACAAGTTTCCTCGAAAACTTGTCTAGCACGGAGCTTCATGTACGGTGCAATTATTGTTTCGTCAGGCGCTAGGGATGAGTGGGACACGTGGCGGGTTGGGTTCGACTGAGAAGGTCCTACAATCATATCTTTCCCTGGTTTCGCCCCTCTATTTAAGCCCTTCTTGTTCCTTCCGATGCCCCATCTCCATCCGTGCTTTCTCCTTCTTCTTTCTCTTTCGTTCTTCTTCATTACGGTGCTCCACCTTTCCTGTTGATTCTCCGGCCATCACCGACCGATTTCTGCTTTCTCAACCATCTCGTCCTATTTTCCCTCGTTCGCAATCCTTCCAGCTATCGGAGTCTCTTTCGGCTACATCTCATCCCTCAGGTCATCTTTTTAACAATCTAGGTTAGTCCTCAATTACCCTCTCTCTTCTTTTCTTTTATTTTTCAGCCTTTTAGCCTTCTATACGAGCTCCACCATTCTTTCCCCAAGGTTTTACTATCTTTTTCTCGTTGTTTTTTCAGAGATTTTCAAACTTCTTTTGATTCGAATGTCTTCCGAAACTTCACAATCATCTAATTTTAGGAGTCTGTCCGATCCATCTTTCCAAAACTCTAATTCCCAAGAAAGGACCGGACTTAGGGATGTACCCCAGCCGAACTTCATACCCGAAATTATTTTATGTTTCTTGTCCCCGAATGACCTTTTCCTGATCCGAATCCGATACGGAATTCCTCCTGAGTACGAACTGGAACTCCCTGGACCAAGTGACCGGGCTTGTTCCCCTCCTCCGAGACATTTCTGTTTGTACTTAAAAACTTTTCGTGCCGGACTGAGACTTCTCCTTCCTCCTTTCATGGTAGCTCTTTTCCATTTTTTGAACATCTCCCTTGCTTTCGTAGTATCGAACTTCTTTATATTCAGTATCGAATTCATCTCCCTTTGTCTTTCTGCCGAAGTTCGTCCAACTATTTTCCTACTTTGAAACTATTATACTTTTAAGCGTCATCCTTCTGCGAAGGACTGGTGGTACTTCTCGCCCCAGTTCGGCAAGAAAGGATTGTTGAAATGTGCTCCTTCTATCCATAATTGGAAGGAGAGGTTTTTTTTTGTATCCTGTCCGACTTTAGAGTTAGGACTTCCTTTCTGGGGTTTGCTTAGAGAATCAGTTCGTCGAGCTCCTAGTTTAGAGAGGAACGACCTCGATTCCACCAATAAACTCAGGAACTAGCAGGCTCCTTCTTTATCTGAACTTCTGAAGGATCAGATCTTGTTTAATATGGGCCTAAGTTCTCTCAATCCTACTGGTATATCACCGTACTTCATTTTTCTTTTTTTTTTTATCGTTCTCTCTTCTTTTTATTGCAAAAATGGATGCTCAAGCAGCTGAGATGCTTGCTAAGGGGCTGCAAGCACACAAGAGAAAAGGGAAGGCTTCCTGTGAGGCTTCAAAGAGGGCGAGGGTTGACACCCTGAGCTCTGCAGCTGCTATCGACGTTACATAGGATAATCCTTAAGTTGCCCTTGCCATTATTTTCACATGCATGGCCGGTTGACCATTTTCTGTCATCCTTGGTTCTATCATCTTAATGTTTACTGGAGTTTATAATATTTCCTTTTTTGGTGGAGTATATTTCCTTTAGTAATAGCAAACTTAAGACTGAGGAGTCTAAATTTGGGAAAGAAAGGGCAGAAACTGCAATTACTTTGCAATAGGATTTGATGTGTAGCTTCACCTGCTACTGATTGGTAGGAATGCCAAAATGATGCAGAGTTCTCTTGCTTGAAAGGTCATGAGCTGACTTAGCCAGCATGCAGGGAATGCACCTTTATGATTTCTCTTTGTTCTCTTTTAGAAAATGGGTGCTTGATGTTTCTAACTACTTGCCTTTTCTCATCCACTCTTTTTTAAAAAATAAAAAATAAAAAGCAAACGTGCCAACATGGTTACCCCCGTACATCATTATCCTTTATGCAATGATCTTCTTCTTTGGGTATTGCTTCTCCACAGTATATACTATATAGTAAGTCTATTTTGCTATCTTCTGCCTTCAACTATTATCTCAAATTCCTGAAATTAATTTTTGACCAAGAAAAGCTCTGTTTAATATAAAATATATTTTGCATGCATCTCAGCATTAACACTTACAAAATGTTGTATTTGGCATTGTAGGGAAATAAGACAGACATAGTAATCTGCAAGTACGATGATAATTTTCTGGTCGGTTCTATTTTGCAAAAACATACTTTAACTTTAGAGATGCTCATTTTTAAATGGTTGTTCTGGTGATGGTGACTCAAATAGGATGCATGGGAACTATATTGCATGCTGGGTCAGCTCCTCTCTCTCTCTCTCTCTCTCTCTCTCTCTCTCTGTGTGTGTGTGCGCGCGCGCGCGTAAGTGCGTGCGTGTGTGTGCATGCACGCGCGCGCATGTGTGTGTGTGTGTGTGTGTGAAAGCTTATTTCTTTAGTATTATTTTTAATGAGTATGTGATAAGCTTGGTCTGCATTAACTTTTCTCTGCTGCAGTTTTGGTAGTCCCAGTGAGTTCGATGATTTATGTTGCCTGAGTTATATCAGGATCTACCCACTGACTATTTAGGTTTTTAGGAGCTAAGGTACAATGCACATTGTATAATTGGGATACATGATCACCTGCTGATTTTGAATTTTTTTGTTGTTTTTTAAATGAATTAGTTCATTGTTAGGAAAAAAAAGGATATCTAATACTTGAGATGTTTCACTCTCAAAGTGATTGCATCGTTGTGCTTTGCCTCCTTTATTTTATCCAGCACAAACTTTGAGATGTTGAACTCTCACAGTGGGTGCATCACGTGGTGCACTCATGCGAATGCATAAAGATATAGGAAATCCATAAACCATTTGCTTGATGCTTTAAGGCTTGTGCAGCGCCTCTGAGAGTCTAAATTTGTTGGTTTTGCATCTTCATATTTTTAAACTTTAGTTTTTGTTTAGTAGGAACAGAGAGTCTAAATATGTTAGCATGCATCTTCATATTTTTTGAACATTAGGTTTTGTTTAGTAGGAACAATAATTTTTTGCATTATGAAGGGCATCATTGTGGACTATGGTGAGTTTTATGTGAGAGGCTTATATTTAGCAAAACACGGTTCGTGTTCTTGCATTAATTGTTTTATGAATTGTTTTCTGATTTTTGTTTACTTTGTTATTTAAGAACAAAAGTGTATATGTCTTGGATTCATTCATAGGAAAAGAAAACAAGACCATTCAACTGTCGCCCTTTGTGAGTGGAGGCAGTGATGTGATGGCAGTGGTGGTGATTGTGGTGTAGGTGTGGGGCTTCTTTATTTGGAGAGGGAACTTTCGTTTCTGTCAAAAAATGGCGGTACTATGTGTGCCATTTATTTTGCATTATTTTAGGAAACATCACATATGGTAAATTTGCCAACCTTGAATTGGCAAATCCAACTTAATGCTAGCCTCACTTTGCAGATCTTATTGAGTATGCAAGTTCTAATTTAAGTTTGTTGGTCCACATTCATTTGGTTGAGAGGAATTTGATGCAATTTTGAGGTCTTGGAATCAATTCCAATATATTTTTGTGGGAAGTTTTCATATCTTTCTCAGTATTACAAGTTTCTGTTTAGCAGAGTTCTAATGGAAAGCTTTTTGGTGGTGGTAGGAAGGAGGGAAGTGTATCCCTTGAACCAACTTTTACTGTTTCTGTAATATTTGGTAAAAGAGATAAGGTAAGTTTGCTCCTATTTGCGTAGCTAGTCCATTGTAGTTTCTTGAGGAAACACTGACTTTAAACTTCTACAACTTAATGTCCCCAGCAGCACCTAGTGGCATGTGCACGCCAGCTGATTGAACATATAAGGTATGCTCTTCTATCTCTATTGTAAATTTGGGTGCCCAATATTTTGAAAATATAGGACAAATTTCCAATGAGTTCTAAATCAGTTGAAGTCGATGACTTTTCAAATGTTGATAAATTCTGAGTTTAGTTAATCAAAAGTAACTAAAGGATAATATAATTTGACTAGTGTTGTAGATGCCGTTCATGTTATTTTATTATCATGAAAATGCATGCTTTCATCCCCTCTCTTCATAACTAAAAAAAACCTTTTTCAATCAGAATCTTGAATTGGAAATTTATTTCATCACTTCAATCAAACTTCAGCATTCGAGACATCGTATGTCTTTCAAAATTTTCTTTGTTGGCATTAGGACGCTATCAAATATTATGGATGTTGCTGTATAATATCACCTGAAAAGGTATTCTGCTTGTGAAGATTTATGGTGAGGGGAACTCTAACAAAACAAGGTTGCTGCATCATGCCAACTGGCTGGACAGGTGCTATGTCTTTTGACATTCTTCTCATTATATTACAAACAAGTATCTGATGCTTCGTTTTCTGCTTCAGTCTTCACTGTGATCAAATTTTTAAATATTACGAAATCATCCCGCTCTTGAAAGTCCTTTGCTTAGCATTCCTATCAATAAATTGTCTCTCTTGGAAGCTTGTGTCTAGCGTTACTTTTATTGGTGCTTTTTACAGTCTACCTGTTAATAACAAAAACAGGCAAATGTACTTTGAACATTAAGCTCCTGTTGTACTATTTGCTATTCTCTGTTGTTGAAATGACAAATGTAGTGCTCAAATAGATTTGTATATGAAGGTTTTAAGTTGGATTTTGTGCAGCAACCATTGCACTTATGAAAAGATAGTTTGGAATGAGATGTAGTTTTCTCACAAATTTAATTCATTTCTGCAGTAGCTGCGGCTCATCCAGGCTATTGTTGCTGTCGCTCGATCTTAAGGACCACTCCCTGGTAACACATCCAACAAATTGCATGTTTCTTTCAAAGATTTTAATGTCTTGTGTATACCCTCAAAAGAGTCTATGATGTACATGATGAGCACGAGGCCTGCATCCAGAGTTCAGGGGACCTCTCTTCTCTCTGGCAAATGGGTTTAATATGAATAAATATTGATGTTTGTATTAAATGGTGGTGACGATAATGCACGACACTATCATGTTGCCTTGGAATTTAAATCGGAGAGAAGTGGTCCTTCCTAAGACATTGTTTATCTTATTGTTTGCAGGAAAATGTCGTTGAAAATCGCCTGTGGTAAATGTGCTTATGAAAATAACTCATGTTGGCTGCAGCAAGAACACATGGTAGTTCTTGCAACATCAAATTCTTGTTCCAACTCGTTGGGTTCAGCATTCTTATTTTTGCAAGGGACATGGTTGTTGTTATGAGAGGGAATGAGGTGCATTGGCATGTTTGTACTCATCTGCAGTTTGTTAGAATAGCAAGCAGAGCAGGTGAATTCACTGTAACAGGTCAAGATATTAGACTGGAGCTGGTTTACCTGGGATCTACAAACTATTTTAATTCTTGGATAGACTATTAACTCTGTTCACTTCTGACATCACCGCCTGAACCTGCACGTGCTTCCATTGACCTGGGGTGATCACACCGAACAAGGGGTAGAATGCATATTTGCTTATTGATTTGCTATAAGCAGCTCCAGGTACAACCATCATCATTCTTGAGGTCAGAATCACAAAAATTAATTGCACCTTGATGTGACGACAAAGCGTACCACCATTCATGTCGAACAATCTACTTGCCATGGTAAATGACTGCTGATTAAAAAATTCGATTTCTATTAATGACTTGCGAGGTTGAAATAAGCTAGACGCCTCTTTGCCTGGCACTGGATTTTCTGAACCATAAAATTACATTGGACGAATAGTTTGGAAACAAATCTTCAATTCTTCAACCCTGCCTGGAGATGAAGTGAGATCCAGAGGCCCCCCAAATCGCCTTCATATAAATCTGGCAGGAGGCTTTGGTTCCAATCAGTAACCAGAACCAGGACCCCTCTAAATGTAAGACCAAATCGTGCTTTTTCCCTCCGATAATCTGCAGCGCGATAGGACTTCCGAACGAAACATGCAACAATCTAACCTTCGGCTCTTCTTAAATGTTGAAGGCCGAAAACACCCTCCCCCATTCCCTTGCAAAGAAGGCATGTGAATGGTCATAAATGACCTTGCTGTCAGGTGACAAGTCACCAGATTGATGCTATCGAATTAACATCAGCTGTAACAACAGAAAACAAGGAATCACGACATTGATGCTTTATCTTGTACTTTTATCGCCTACGAGCTAGATCAAGTTATAATAACAAAGCGATCTCCAGGCCACGACAGAACAAAAGAATATAAAAAGATTCGATGTAAATGTAAATATCAGCAGGCCAAATGAATAGGAGAAGATCTCACTCAGGTCCTGTAGACCTGATTGGCTCAGCCAACGCAAATCCATCCAGGCTCCATAAAGAGCCATGCGTTGATGGGCATGCAGCAATAGCTCACAAGATCACAAAATTTATCTATTGTTGGATAATCACCACCAAAGAAGTTTCGTGAGCTTTTATTCAGTTGAAGGTTCATTCAACATATCCAAAACTACAACGAAGCTCCTCCATTACAAAGGAAAGCATTTGTGCAGCCAAAAAGGAAACCATTCATCATGTGACGGCAGAGCTGGGACGCGTGAAGGCCATCCTTCCCAGCAAAAGAACTCCACATCGCACCTTATCATTTGAGGACGAAATTTCAACAAAACAAATTAAGCGCTGAGAAATCAGGGAACGCACTTTATGAGATAAAGATGCATCAATTTATTCACCTTAAGATTCAGTTGACTTGACGATGAAATTCTGACGGCTGAGAGGGTTCATGACAACCGGTGGTCCAGCAGTCCGGGGCCAGGCTTGAAACTTTTTATCAGTTGCTTCCCACCACTCCTTGTCAGCAACAGTCTTTGGAGTGGAGCCTGGCTTTAGGAAATACAACAGCTAAGTACGATTTGGATAAGATGAAAGCAGGATTTCTACAAAGATTGGTTTCATCTACCTCCAAATATCTTCTTTTCGGCAATAGCCATATCCAATAGATATGCAATCGTGAAGGATGCAGCCACAGCTCCAATATATTTGATTGCCATGTCTGTACTTACTGGTGAAAAATTTCCAAAGCATCAATAAATCAACATGTAGCACAATCCAGAATTTACCCCAAATCCACAATATGGCAATTTGGTATAAAAGGAACAACAAAGGAAAATCCATAAAAAACACTGACATTGTATCTAAAAGTTTTACTGCAGGAACTGATCCCTGATATACATATAATTCAAATTATTCAGGACAAATCAACAACATATACAAATGGTGTATATGACCATACCAGACCAATGGTGAATCTCATTAACGGCAAGCCTACTCAAGATTGAGATAAATCACAAAAACTGAATAATTATCAGATAGCGGACCCTCCCAATCACGAGATCTAGATCTGATGATCTCTAAGACTCAGATTGAATTTTCCCAGCATGTTTTCTTTATGGAATAATATCAAATTAAGATAAACTGGCACTTGTGAAAATGATGTGGACGCACTAGTTATGAGATAATTAAAAGTTGAGATATTTACATTGTCATTTTTGAAGAGATATAGCTCAGAGCTCCCACCATAACACAAATTTATCATAAAAATTGACTTTTGTGAAATCATAAGTTGAACAGCAAAATCAAATGCATAAATGAAATTGATAGAACATGTAAGTATCCAAGAATCATATTGCTAGTTGCTACCATAGTAACGAAGTGATCCAAATTATAGAAAAATTATTAAATTTTACAATTTTTCTAGGCACAATGATTCTGAGTTATTCCTCAACAATCATGGTCATCAAGAATTACTAGATTAACAATTCCACAGTTTCTTTATGATTGTTTTAAGTAATTCTCATGTAATACAATTTATTGTGCTACTTATTGTTGAAGGTTCCTGCAAATGTTCATTATAATCCTATTTTCCGCTTGTGTTTCACAAGATTAATTATATAGACATCTCAACATGCTCATGTTCTTTATTTTTTGTTTGTTTTTCCCTTTCTTTTTAGTAAATGAATTCCTTCATAAGAACTGGATTTTTTTTTCTATTTTCCGGTTCCAAATCTATATCTGAAGATGAATTGTTCTTGCATGCCAGGATTGTGATTGACAATAATACGGTCCCTTCGATGCCACCACAAATTATTGCAATCCTTTTGAGCTATTTCCTATTTGAACTAGGATTACTTTTCTTACTTTTCCTATTACAATTAGGTTAATGGTTATTAATTGCATTTTCCATTTAGATTAGGATTCCTACTTTGGTTAGGAACCAATCCATATATAAGTGTTGATGTCCTAATGGCTTTTCATTGTTGAATAAAATTTCAGACTTGTTTTTGGAGGCTAATCACCCTCGAAGCGATTGTTGGAAGCTTGACCCCCATGAAGTGGTCCTTCCAAAATCCATTTTCTTCTACATTATGACCGAGTGCGTACCATCTTGTATTAGAACCACAACCTTGGGAACATGCGCTCAAGTTCAGGCACGAATGGGGAATGAGATTAAGTCTTTGAAAGGGAAAATAGAAAGGCACGTGGTGGATATCCAAGAGATTTGAGAAGCCACCTATCAAAATGCCCATGCGATGGACAATTTGAAGAACTTAATCAAAGAATTGGATCTCAAATATGGTCAATCTCACAATCAATCTGCAATGGGTGAGACATCAGCAAGTGGTGGAAGATTTGGCCATTCTAATAGTAGGGAGGGATTTGACCACAAATTTGAGCCAGGAGGATTGATCCAACCATGGATTTTGCCATCTTGAATTTCCTCATTTTGATGGGGAGGATCCGAGTGGATGGGTTTATCAGGCTGAGCCATTTTAACCTAACCCCAAAAGCACAAAGGGTTCCTTCAGCCTCCTCCCACCTCAAGAAGGAAGCAGTCTAGTGGTACCCATGGATTAAAAGGAGGTTTATGGTATAACATCATGGAAAGAGTTTGTGGATAAGCTATGCACCTGTTTCGGTATGAGGCTTATACAGAAGAACTCACCAAGCTCTGATAGACGACCACCATATGAGTAACAATGTTGTTTTGAGCGACTTGCAAATCACATAATGGGATCAACTAAAAAATTCTTTGTGAGCTGTTTTGTGAGTGGGCTCAAGAAGTAACTAAAGGATGAAGTTTGTATGTTCTCTCTAACTACTACAAGGGCTATTAGATTGGCTAGACTTAAGGAGGAACAATTACTCGCTCTATGCAAATAGGATAAAGTAAATTCTACACCTTCTTCCAATCCTATACCTAATTCCCATCCTCCACCTGCGCCAATTAAGCAAATAATGTCATCTGAAGTGAAGGCTAGGACAGATAAAGGGCTCTGCCATAATTGAAATAAGAAATTTGGTATGATCATAAATGTAAGACCAAATAATTACTCCTTATCGAAGGTGATTGGCAGGATGATGAGCAAGAAGGGATTGAAGGAAAAACAGAAACGCTCGAGGATTTGTCATCGGAAATCTCTATGCATGCTATAATTGAATCTTCTATCTTCAAACAATGTGAGTCAAAGCAGAGCTCAAGAAGCAATTGATTATCATTCTTACTAACCGTAGGAGCACACATAATTTCACTCATCCTGATATAGTCAAGCACCTCAACTTCCAGTGGTCTGACAACAAAGCTCTTGACGTCAGGCCAACAAACAGGGAGCATATAGGAATACAAGATATATGTGATAACCTTCCTATGTCCATGCAAGGATTTAATTTTACATCTGATTTCCATATGCTTCCTTTTCGTGGGTGTGATGTGGTGTTAGAAGCATATTGGCTTCAACCCAAGGCCCTATTTTATGGGATTTCTTTATACTTTTGATGCAATTTAAGGTCCAGGGGCAAAAATACACGTTGAAAGGCTCTAGAGATCCACCCACACAGATTGTTTGTAGCCATTCCTTTGAAAAGATGATAGCCAAGGGGAGGAACCATTATGTACATAACCTTGTATTCTATGTAAGGCAGTGAGCCAAAAGAAGACTTGCCCCGGGATTTGCAGCAATTTTTACAAAAATTTGAAGGTATTTTTGCTACTCCTACTGGACTCCCACCTAAGCATTTTCATGACTATCAAATTCCTCTCTTGCCTAATAGTCATCCTCTTAAAATCCAGCCTTATCAATACCCTCACATCCCAAAGGGAAAAATAGCATGCCAATCCAAAGAAATATTAGAGAGTGGGATTATCCCAAGATGGGAAAGGGGAAAACTGGCTTTGATCCGATATAGGATCGAGCTCACATCCTGATCACCGGACCCGGCAGCTGAAATAAAAAGGCGGAGTCATTCCCGCCGACGAGAACAATGTGGTCCCGCAATGTGGTCCCGCACCAAGTCAACGGTCACTGGCCAGACCATGAACTAAGCGGAGGCCGGTGAGGTAGCGAGAAGGGTGGGTTTGTGTGTTCAACAGATCAGGGGATGGAAGAAGATATAGGAGACTCGGTGATGGAGCAGGCGTATTGGTCCGTGGCAGTCAGGGGAGAGCAGGTGTGAGACAACCTTCGAACATGGGGGTGGAGATGGGAAACTCGGGTCCAGTCTCCGGCTGAGGGGCAGATGCTGGTGTCTTGGAAGGAATAGAGCTGCCAGCTCTCTCTTCATGGAGGAACAGACCAGTGCGGTTGGACCAGCCATTACGAGTGAACCCAACTTCGCCCACTGTTTTGGTTCGGCCCAGAAGCAATCACGAACCGACCGCTCCAGATTCATCGAAGGTTAATTTATGCTTTTATAGGGATTGACCGGCTCTCATTTCCTTGGATGAGTTCCAAAGTTCCTCGAGAAAATCACGAGAGTCGCCCACTCAAAGGTGATAAATTTTGATTTGTGCCGGTTTTTTCTCGATTGTTCATCTATATACTGCCTTTTGAGGACTCAAATTCTATGCTCGATCTTCTCCGCCTTTTTTTTTGTTAAAACAATCTAGGGTTTGTCCCCATTCCGATCTATAGTTTTGCTATCTTAAAAGGAGGAATCGGGATGTTTGATCGATCTTCGCCTTGTATCTCTCTTTAATGGATTTAGTGTTTGTCCATTTCGATCCGTGGTCTTCCTCTCTTAAACAAAGGAATCAGGTTCTTTGCTTGATCTTCGCTATCTTTAATGGATCTAGGGTTTGTCCCGTTCCAATCTCCTCTCTCATCTCTCCTTATCCATTTCAATATGTGGTCTTCCCCTCTTAAATGGAGTCAAATTCTTTGCTCTCTCTCTCTCTCTCTCTCTCTCTCTCTCTCTCTCTCTACATATATATATATATATAGGCTTTGTCCCGTTCCTATCTGTTTTAAATGGAGTAGTCAAGTTCTTTGCTCGATCTTCTCAATCTCTTTGTAATCAATCTGCTGTTCCGATCTGTGATCTTGCTCTCATAAATGGAGTAATCAAGTTCTTTGCTCCATCTTCTCCCTCTAATCAATCTGGGGCTTGTCCTGTTCCGATATGAGATACAGCTCTCTTAGTCTTCTCTCTCAATCTCTCTCTAACCAGTCTACTGTTTGTTCTGTTCAGATCTGTGGTCTTGCTCTTGTAATCGGATTTTGGGTCATTGTTTAAGGCGTTCATAGTTTTTGTTTAGGATTTGATGTACTATGGCTTCATGAGCATCAGTTGTAGCCTCTGACCTTCGATCTTCGAAATGCTTTAGATCATCTGAGCATTTTGAAAGGTTCAGAAGAATCTTTAAAATACAATAGTATTGTTTACAAGGATGTTGGAGGGATGGGGAGCAATGGGTCTGTCCCAGCTCTCCATTTCAAACAAACAACGGACCCTTTTAGTTAGGTTGAGATCCTGTACGCTTTAAGATGCTTGCACTTTTCTTTTGGAGAATGCTACTGCATGTTGGTTAGCTCATGAAAAATTACTGGTGTTCAGGCTTGCTCTGATTATTTTTCATTAGAGAACCTAAAAAAGTTAATGGTGGCAACTATGCCTTGATATAGTATTTGGGATGGGATCTTTTCAGGTTACCATTTAAATCGATCACTCGGATTGTCTTCTTTGTTGATCAAATCATCTAGGATTTTAACACATCTTGTTTTTGTGTTAAAATAATATTTTTTTTAAATGGTAAGCAAAAAATTGATGAAATTTTTTATAGACAAAAATTGATGCATCTAAAGCTTAAGATCCAATCAACATTTTCATAGTAACAAAATTTTGATAAAGCAAGTGGATGTATTCAAACAAATAATTTAACACATGCAAGAAGGAATCATGCACTGGATACAACAAAGCATGATGCATAAACAATAAAAAAAATAAGTGTTAATTATATCCACAGTTTTAAGCAGATTCGAATAGTTGATCAAGTATATAAGCAATATATTATATTCATCCTTATTTGAAAATTTCTTGGAATTTTAATATTTTTGTTGTTATTCACCAACAAGAAAGAAACGAAACGCCAAGATACCTGGGTTTTTCCACACGTATAAACAGTATAATAATGGATTTAAAATTTAGAAAAAGAATTTATATAAGAATAAAATATTAATATTGTTATTTCTATTTTCTCTGCAATTTCCATTAACTAAGACAAATTAGCGACAGGAAGAAGAATTCATATATCATATTCTAACATGTGCAACAAATTAGATACTAAGATCCCAGATCTCTCGGGCCTATTACAAACATAAAAAAAACAGAGAATAGAAAATAATAATAATAATAATAATAATCTTGAGACTGGTTTAATCCCATGCGGGTTCTAGGCTTAACGAAGCCGAAAGCAAAAGAAACCCCTCTCTACGATCGAAAACAATAGCTAACAGAAAACAAAAGAAGAAATTTTGAAAAGATAGATCTAAGCGAGTACAACTAATTCATCAAAATTAGATGCAGATTTTGCAATCACAAACCTAGCAAAATAAAAACTTTAACATCCACGATAAATTCACAAATCTGTGATGATTCGTCTGCATGCTCAGATTCTTAGATCCAGTACACACTCTACCAACAAAGAAAAAAGATCTAAAAAAAGGGAGGAACTCAAACAGAAATCTAACAAAGAAAACTCGAAATCTAGAGAATTCGGCGATTTGATCCAAAGAAAAGGGACCGATCTAAGAAAGGGATCTCACCGAGAAGGGGATCGAAGAACGGCCGGGATCGGCTGCCGCCTCCACAACCGAGGGCTCGAAGAGTACGGGTTCGGGGAAAAAAGACCCAAAGAGCGTCCCTTGCTATTTATAGTAGTCTTGGGATTACCAAAACGCCCATAGGTTTCGGTTAATTGGCGGGGGCAGTTCCGTCATTTGGCACGAAACGCCACTTTTGGGGGCTTTGAAGCGGCCGATACGGGGTTGATGGTATCATCTTTGCCGATAAATATCTAGGTGGTTGGAACGGCTGGCAGGCCTCTGGCGTGGGTTAGTTCCCATGGATCTTGGTCTTTAGATCACCATCAGATGGCTACGAGTGGTAGACTCTTGTAATAATTCTAGACCATTTGATTACGGCATTGCGGTCAGTGATAATTCCATATTCTAAATCAAAACTAAATGTTCATCAAGTTACACATTTCATAGCCGGTGGTGTCACGGATATTTATTCGTACCAAAAAAAAAAAAGTATTTATACCAATATACGTGAGTTCAAATTTCAGCTATACGAATATTTGGATAATTAAAAATATTTGGAGGGAAGCAACATCGTCCAATTCTATTATAAACCTCTTATATATATATATATATATGGATTGTACTTCTATCGGTTAAATTTCAGTTCATATCTGAATAGATCTTCAATCATTAAATCAGTACGCATCTACATGCATGCACCTAAAAAAATAAAAAAAATAGAATATGCTGTATTTAAAAAAATTTTAATTTTTTTTAAGTATGCATCTGAAAAAAAAAAAGCTACAAAAAAGCACCTACTGATTTTTTTTTTCGATTTTTTATAATTAAAAAGTATATAAAAAATAAGATAAAAATTTTAAAAATAAAAAGATGCTAAAAGGTGCTTTTAGGGCATCATTTTTTTCCTAAATTTTTTTAATTTTTATTCATTTTTTTTCTAATTTTTTTTAGATTTTTTTAATTTTTTCTGATTTTTTTCAAGCAGTAGACCTTTTCTTTCCCTTTTTTTTTTTCAAGCGCACACGTACCTATTTTTTTTAGTCGGCATGTCTTTTCAGATGTGCATTCTAAGATGCGTGCGGATCAAATGGTTAGAGATTCGATCGAATATAGGCTGGGCTCTGATCGATTGGAGCCCAGTCTATCTCTCTCTTTATATATATATATATAACTAGTCGAAGACCATTGCATGGAACCAAATATATGAAAATAATTTGTTAGATGTTGTTGTTTTATTTTTAATTTTTCAGATGTTGTTATTTGTAGGATTATAATATGTAATATTTGATGGTTAGAAATATTGATGTACTTATATCAATGAAAAAATAATATGATATAATCAATATAGAATAGACCAAAATATAATAAAAAATTTAATATAATAAATAATAGTTTTATTAGTCTTCATTGATGATTTGAAGCTTTCGTTACTTTTAGGAGTTGTTATATCACCGTCTTTGTTGATAATTTTAGATTCTATCATGTCTGATTCGTGCTTCATCTTTGATAGCATTCTTTTTTATGAAATATATAAAATATAATTTTTTTAAAAGTATTTTTTTTAATTTATTATATTATATCTATTTTATATATATTTTAAAAATAATTAGAATAATAAAAAAATATATTTTATGCATGTTGGTATAGAATCTGATCGTTGTCGGATCCAGCTGGAGTGGAGGTGGACGAGGTCACCATCGGAACCTACAAAACAAAGTTTCGTCCGGAGCTGGTGGGAGGTGGCTCCGGTAGGACCCTCCAACGATCAAGTCAGCTCTTCTGGCCAACAGATATAGAGTGCTCTGAAATAAGTTTGGCAGAGTTTCGAGAAAGAGAGAAAAGCTTAGAGCCCAGAGTTAGCGTATCTGGAGGGTCCTTTTGATAGGCGGAGTTTGATGGTGACAGCTGCAGCAACCTGATGGCGGGCCGCTCGAGGTTGCATCGGGTTTGATGCAAAGAGGATGGTATCGTCAGACCGATAGTGACAGCCATACCGTTTGATAGTGGTGGGCTGCTCGAGGTCTGGCGGAGTCAGTCATGGAGGGGGGCACCGCCTGTAGCGTTGCCTGTGGCACCATCTATAGCATTGCCTGTGGCAGACTGATGGTAACCGTTCGTCCAGATTTAATAGTCGTGGTTCTAAAAAAGCAGGCATTGATTGGTGGACTTCGGCATATATCGATTCCAAAAAAGTTCGGACTCCTGAAGCGGAAGCTCGAAAGAAGTTTGGCTCCCGTAGGCGTCTGACTAGAAGAGTGCGGATAAAGCTCGATCGTTGGGGAGTTCGGAAGGAGCTCGACCGCTGAGGAGTCCGGCCAGCCGAAGGGGATGTCTGGGAGGAGTCCGGCTACTGAAGAAGTCAGGGGAAGGAGAAGCTTTGAGGGAGTTCAGCTCCCGCAGGCATCTGGCTGGAAGAGCGTGGAGGGAGTTCGGCTCTCACGAGAGTCCGACTGAAGCTCGACTGCTGAGGAGTTCGGTCGGATGAAGGAGTTCGGCTAAGACCCATCCGCTAAAGCTCTTTCGTGGCTATCGACCGCATTAGGTTGCGCATCGAACTGGACATCGACAGGAGTGGGGTTTATCCCCAATAATAGTCCCTCCTACTTTCGAGTTCGAAACTCGAAGAAAGGGAGTGAAAAAAAGGTGACTGCCGAAGTCCTCTTCTTGGCTCCATGCTGGTTCAGGTCGAAGCTCGGAGGGGAGATCTCATCTCCGGCCAAAGTTGATGTTGAAGTTGAAGCCCGGGGGAGATCTCATCTCCAGCCGAGGTTGAAGTAGATCTTGTCTCCTATGGTCGAGGTCGGAGGTTGAGCTCCTCGGGGGTGATATTGTCTCCAGCAGTCGAGGCTAACTCAGGGAAGATCTCCTCTCCTACAGTCGTAGTTAATACGGGCGCTCGAGAGAGATCTGATCTCTGGTCGAGGTTGACGCGGTCGCTCGGGAGAGATCTTATCTCAGGACAAGGTTGTCTCCGATCTTATCTCTGACCGAGATTGTCTTGGTCGCTCGAGAGAGATCTTATCTCTGACTGAGGTCGGCCCAGACCCTTGGAGGAGATCTTATCTCCTACGGCCGAGGTCGCTGTGGACCCTTAGGGGAAATCTTATCTCCTACAGTCGAGGTTGCCTCGGGGGCTCGGGAGAGATCTTATCTCCTGCAGCCGACGTCGATACGGGCGCGCTCGGAGGAGATCTTATCTCCTGCAGCCGAGGTTGATACGGACGCTCAGGGAAGATCTTATCTCCTACAGTCCGAGGTTGGCCTAGCGCGCTCGGGGGAGATCTTATCTCCTACAGCCGAGGTTGCCTCGGGGGAGATCTTATCTCCTGCGGCCGAGGTTGCTGTGGGCGCTCGGGGGAGATCTTATCTCCTGCAGTCGAGGTTGGCCCGGATGCTCGGAAGAGATCTTATCTTCTGCGACCGAGATTGCCTCGGAAGAGATCTTATCTCCTGCGATCGAGATTGATACAGGCGCTCGGGGGAGATCTTATCTCCTACAACCGAGGTTGCCTCGAGGGAGATCTTATCTCCTACGATCGAGGTTGATGCGGGCACTTGGAGAAGATCTGATCTCCTGCAGTCGAGGTTGGCTCAGACACTCGGAGAAGATCTTATCTCCTACAGCCAAGGTTGCCTCGGAGGAGATCTTATCTTCTATGGTCGAGGTTGATGTGGACGCTCAGGGGAGATCTGATCTCCTATAGCCGAGGTTGGCCTGGACCCTTGGGGGAGATCTTATCTCTTTGCAGCCGAGGTTACCTCGAAGGGAGATCTTATCTCCTGCAGCCGAGGTCGGCCCAGACCCTTGGGGGAGATCTTATCTCCTGCGGCCGAGTTGTTGCGGACACTCAGGGAAGATCTTATCTCCTGCAGTCGAGGTTGCCTTGGGAAAGATCTTATCTCCTGCGGTCGAAGTTGATGCGAGCGCTCGGAGGAGATCTAATCTCCTGCAGCCAAGGTTGGTCCGGACGCTCGGAGGAGATCTTATCTCCTGCAGCCGAGGTTGCCTCGGGGGAGATCTTATCTCCTACGGCTAAGGTTGATGCGGGCGCTCGGGGCAGATCTTATCTCCTGCAGCCGAGGTCGCCTCGGGGAAGATCTTATCTCCTACAGTCGAGGTTGGCTCGGACGCTCGGAGGAGATCTTATCTCCTACAGTCGAGGTTGCCTCGGAGGAGATCTTATCTCCTGCGATCGAGGTTGATGCGGACGCTCAGGGGAGATCTTAACTCCTGCAATCGAGGTTGCCTCGGGGGAGATCTTATCTCCTGCAACCGAAGTTGACCCAGACGCTCGGGAGAGATCTCACCTCCTACAGTCGAGGTTACCTCGGAGGAGATCTTATCTCCTGTAGCCGAGGTTGATGCGGGCACTCGAGAGAGATCTTATCTCTTGCAGCCGAGGTCGGCCCAGACCCTCAGGGGAGATCTTATCTCCTACGACCGAGGTTGTCTCAGGGGAGATATTATCTCCTGCAGTCAAGGTTAAAGGTCTTTGACCTACTCGTGTTAGGATGAGGTTCTCCTCCTGTTCCTAACACGGCAACTATTGACTGCTTCTTCCCTGTCATCATATAGTTTTTGCACCCAGAAATAATATTATTGAAAGGGAAGAATTTTATCGAGGAGAAGTTACTCGCAGCACATCCCCGTTTCAGGATCGTGGGGGCGTTGTTCCTCCGGATTTCCTCAGGTAGTAAGTCCCGAACTGGACGACTTCCTCTATCTCATGCTGGCCTTCTCAATTTGGAGCAAGCTTCTCTTGGCTTTGTCGTCGGGAGATGACAGCCCGCCGAAGTACCAAGCCCCGGAGATAGCATCTATGATGCTGGGAGGCGGCCGACCTTCTTGCCGTTTCTCCCTCAATAGTGGTTCTAGCTTCTGGGGGGAGGACTTCTTCACGCCCTTTCGTCGGAACTTCCTTGATGACAAGCTCAATGAGTTCGGGTCTTGCTTGCACTGGGGAGGTCGTAAGCATGGCCGAACTTCATTCCGTTTTCTTGTGAAACCTGCGGGAGAACTTCATGCCCCTTTGTCGGGGCTTCCTTGATGACAAGCTCGAGGGAGAGTTCGGCGGTCAAGCTTACGCCGAACTTCATTCCGCCTCCCTATGAAACCTTTGTCGGGGCTTCCTTGATGATGAGCTCAAGGGGGAGTTCGGCGGCCTTGCTTGCACTGGAGTGGTCGTGAGCGCGGTCGAACTTCATTCCGCCCTCCTATGAAACCTGCGAAAGAACTTCATGCCCCTTTGTCGGGACTTTCTCGATGACGAGCTCAAGGGGGAGTTCGGCGGCCTCGCTTACGCCGAACTTCATTCCACCTCCTGTAAAATCTGTGGAAGAACTTCTGCTCTCTATTTCTCCTTCCTAAGGACGATTGGTATGCTAGGTCAAATGCTCTTTCTTAAGACCGGTTCCTGGCATCTTGATGGCGGAATTGCTAGCAAAGTCGCCGTCGAAAGCTGTCGCATGACCTGCATCATCTCGGTGAGGCCACGAATCTACTGGACCAGCAGGTTGAACTACTCCGTATCTACCGTGGCTTCAGGTAGAGCCTGGGTTGCCGGGGCTAAAATGGGAGTAGATGGACCTGGCATGGAGGCTGTCGATCGCCAAGTCGAAGCTCTCCTGGAAGGCATTTTCTCTTAGAAAAAAACTCTAGAGAGGAAGAAGGAAGATCTCTGGAGAGAGATCGTCGCTGAACACTCCTTTAAGAACAATGAGGCCTCAAGAACACCTCAAGAACAGAAGCGGCTCTCCTTCTAGCGCCAAATTTGTTGGTGCAGAATCTGATCGTCACCGGATTCAACTGGAGTGGAGGTGGACAAGGTCACCGTCGGGACCTGCAAAATAAAGTCCCGTCTAGAGCTGGTGGAGGGGTGGCTCCGGTAGGACCCTCTGACAATCAAGTCAGCTCTTCTAGCCAACAGATATGGAGTGCTCTGGAATGAGTTTGATAGAGTTTCGAGAAGAAGAGGAGAGCTTAGAGCCCAGAGTTAGCGTATCTGGAGGGTCCTTTTTATAGGCGGAGCTTGATGGTAATGGCTGCAGCTGCCTGATGGCAGGCCGCTTAAGGCTGCATCGGGTTTGATGCGGAGAGGATGGTATCGTCAGGCCGATAGTGACAGCCATATCGTTCGATAGTGGTGGGCTGCTCGAGGTCTAGCGGAATCAGTCACGAAGGAAGGCACCGCCTGTAGCGTCATCTGTGGCAGACTGATGGTGACCGTTCATCCAAATTTAATAGTCATGGCTCTGAGAAAGCAGGCATTGATTGGTAAACTTCGGCATATATCGATTCCAAAAAAGTTCGGACTCCTGAATGAGAAGTTCGGAAGGAGTTCAGCTTCCATAGGCGTCTGGCTGGAGGAGTGCGGCTAAGGCTCGGTCGTTGAGGAGTTTGGAAGGAGCTCGGCCGCTGAGGAGTCCGACCGACCGAAGGGAATGTCTGGGAGGAGTCCGGCTCCTGAAGAAGTCCGGTCGAAGGGGAAGCTTGGAGGGAGTTCAGCTCTCGCAGGCATCTGGTTGGAAGAGCGTGGAGGAAGTTCGGCTCTCGTAGGAGTCCGACTGAAGCTCGACTGCTGAGGAGTTCGATCGGTTGAAGAAGTTCGGCTAAAACCCATCCGCTGAAGCTCTTCCATAACTACCGGCCGCATTAGGCTGCATATCGAACTAAATTTCGATAGGAGCAAAATTTATTCCCAATAATACATAATATTGATTATCAATTATCAGATATGAAGATATCTTAATTCTATAAACTTCCTTCATAAATTTATTATTTTTTATTTTTAATTAATTTTTAAGTTTTCTAATTCTTCTTTTCTTCTCATTCTCTTTCAATCCTCTTTTCGCACACCTCGTAATTCTTCCAATGTCAAAATCGACAATGTTATCCATCAATGACGGTAGCATCTTCAGGAGATGGCTTTTTGTCCCATTCAATTCACTCTTCGAGGTAAAAGGGAACGGAAGGAGACTATTTTTTTCTCTCCCTGACCTTTTCTTTGCCTTTCGGCCTCCCATCCTAATAAGAAAATGAAAAAAATTCCTAGCCAGCATGCATATACTCGCACCTCCGTCGTGTCCTCGTCTCCACCATGCCCCAGTCCGTCGTCTCACCGGCGACCGCGGTGGGGCTATGGAGCGCTGGCAAGTACGGCGGTCTGTTAGGCATGCTGAATATTGTGGACAGGCCGAACTCCTCTTCGTTTTTTTTTTTTTTTTTTTTTTTAACATATGATGCGATGGAAGGATTTTGGTTTGCTTACCCCGCAACACCTCTCTCTCTATACATATTATTTTTTCATAAATAAAAAAATAAAATTATATTTATTTTAATTTATCTATTAAAAATAAAAGAAGGTAAGATATTACCTATTATATATATACTAATATTCTATAGAGGAGTATTATGGTGTTGCCGTCTCAACATCTTAGATAATTATATTTTATAATTATATAATTATTAATTTTTTTTAATAATAAATATTTATAATATATATTTTTTTAATTTTTTAATATTTTATTTTATTTTATTTATTATATATATTATATATTTTTTATTAATTTATAAATAATATTTTTTTTTTCATTTTTATATCTTTCATGTGCTCATCGATGTCGCCGTACCTCCCTATCGTCTTACTATTTTTTTCTTTTTTCTCAACAAACGTCGATCCCGATCATACCTCCATCTCTTCTCTTCTTCTCATGCCTTTTTCGTGCCTGCTAGTGCCAGCCCACTCCCCTACCACCCCACCACCACTTTCCTTCTCTCTTGTTAAATGCCAATCTCAATTGCACCCTCCGGCGCTTCTCTTGATACTGTCACCATCGGTGCCACCACTAAAGAAAAAGAGAAACTTTTTATATTTTTTTTTCATAAAATAATATTTTATTATTATTTTTTCTTTCTATTCTCATATCTTCTTCATGCCTGTCAGTGCCACCCTATCCTCCTGCCATCCGACTATAGCTCTTCTTCTCTCTCGATAAATACCGATCTCGATTGCAATCCCGTCCTCTCACTTCTTCTTATATCTTCTCCAAACTTTTGAAAACTATTAAATATAGAATTTTAGCTTTTAAATCGATGGAGTACGGTACTTTTTTAAATTTATGGATAATTTATTAGGTTTAATCTAATCTGATCTAATAGATCGATTCAGTTCTCAAAATATATTATTTTTTAAAAAATTAATAAAAATATTATTTTTTAAAAAATAAATTAATATGCTATTATTTTTTAAATTAAAAAAGATATATTATTTTTTAAAATAATAATAAATTATTTTAAAAAAATATTATTATTATTTTTATAATATATTTTTTAAAAATATTTTTCATCTTTTATCCTTCTCCTATTTTTATTTTTATAATATTATTTTTTTATTTTTTTAAATATTATTTTACTATTATTTAAAAAATAATATTTTAGTTCTACATGATACAACTAAAATCATCTGAGATTTTGAGGTGGCGACGCCACAATACTTCTCTATAGAGTATTATTTTATATATATATATAATAGATAAAGTAATATCTATTGTTGGGGATAAATCCCGCTCCTGCCGAAGCCCGGCCCAACGCTCAGCCCAATGTAACCAGTAGCCACTGAAGAGCTTCAGCGCCAGGCGCCAGGCCGAGCCCCTAACACGGCCGAACTGCTTAGAGGCCGAACTCCCCTGCACCAAGGTCTCGGCCGAACTGCCTAGAGGCCGAACTCCCCTGCACCAAGGTCCGGGCCGAACTGCCTAGAGGCCGAACTCCCCTGCGCCAAGGTCCGGGCCGAACTGCCTAGAGGACGAACTCCCACCGCCAGCCGAACTTCCTGACGGCCGAGCTCCTTGGACTCCAAGCGGCTGGACTTCTTCGGGAGACGGACTCCTCCCAGACGCCCGTTCGGCCATCCGAGCTCCTCCCGGGTTTTCCCTTCAGCCGAACTCTCCTACAAGCCCGAACCCATTCGGACCCCACGGCCGAACTCCTTCGGACCGACTTCAGGCGAGCCCAAGTGGCCGAACCCCTTCGGACCGACCCTAGGCGACCGAACTCCTCAGCGAGCCCTGGCCGAACCAACTAGCAACCGAAGTCCTTCAACTGGCCAGCCGAGCTTCTTCGGGCCTCTCAGCGGTCGAACTCCTCGGCAACCGTCCCGCGGCCGAACTCTACAGATGGCCGACCCTTCAGCCAGACGAACTCCCCCAGCTTCCCCCTCGGCCGAACTCTGTTACAAGTCCGAACTCCATTGGACGAACTGTCGCCTGCAGCAAGACCGGACGGCGCCTTCCTCTCCGTACCGGACTCCATGCGGCCGACGACTCGCCAGTATGGCTCCCACGACCTACCGGACGACGCCTTCCTCTCCGTACCGGACTCCATGCGGCCCACGGCTCGCCGGTATGGCTCCCACGATCTACCGGACGACGCCTTCCTCTCCGTACCGGACTCCATGCGGCCCACGACTCGCCGGTATGGCTCCCACGATCTACCGGACGACGCCTTCCTCTCCGTACCGGACTCCATGCGGCCCACGACTCGCCGGTATGGCTCCCACGATCTACCGGACGACGCCTTCCTCTCCGTACCAAACTCCATGCTGCCCGACGACTCTCTGCCAGACGGCACAGCCGTCACCATCAACTAAGCTCCGCTATAAAAGGACCCCTCCCGACATACTAAGGCTAAGCTCTCTGAACTCTCGACTCTCTAAGCTCTCCTCCTCATCTCTAAGCTCCGGAACTCATTCCGAGCACTCCATTACTGTTGGCCGGAAACTAACTTGACCGTCGGAGGGTCCTGCCGGAGCCACCACCCCACCGGTTCCGGACGGGACTTCGTTTTGCAGGTCCCCGGCGGCGCCCAGCGGCCTCGATTGCGGCGACCTCCGGCGGCGACGGATTTCTGCACCAACAGATTGGCGCTAGAAGGAGGGGCCTGAACCTTCGAGGTTCCCTTGTTCTTAAAGGAGTGCTCGGCGACCCTTCTCTTCCCTCTCCAGAGATCTTCCTTTTCTCTTTCGAAGAGAAAACGCCACCCAGGAGAGCTTCCGCACGGCGTTCGGTGGCCTCTGCGACCCGATCCCGTCCAGGCCCGTCTGCTTCCTGCTTCAGCCCCGGCGGCCTAGGTTCCACCTGAACCCGCGGTGGATGTGAAGCAGTTCGGCCTGCTTGACCGACAGATCCGTGGCCGTGGCCTCACGGAGGCGTTGCACGCTTTACAGCAGCCTCCGGTAGCGACTCCACCAGCAAGCCCGCCATGAGGGCGTGAGAAATCAGCCTTAAGGAAGAGCCCAATCGCCCCGAAGAGAGAAACAGAGAGCAGAAGTTCCCCGCCGAAGCGGAAAGAAGTTCGGCTCGGAGAAAAGCCGGGCTCCCCCCAAAGCTCGGCATCAAGGTAAAATGAAGCTCGGTGGAAAGCCGAACTCCTCAACTCAACCTCCAAAATAAAGTTCGGCGCCGGCAAGGACGGAACGAAGCCCCCCTCCCAGAAGGTTCCGCAACTACGACCCGCTCCTCTAACTCGAATTCTCGGCAAAGTTAAGAGCCAACCGCCAAGACCTGAAGGACTACGGCCTCTCCAAACATGCGCGATCAAGGAGAAGATCGGCTATAGGCACTGCCGTAACCGGAAAAGACAAGAAGGTTGGCCGTCCCGCGGCGTCATCAACGCCACCCCGGGGAGGAGCTAGGAGCTAGCTACATCGGTGATTGTCATCCCCAGCGACAAAGTCAAGAGAAGCATGGTCCAAATTATGAAGGCCGGCATGAGATAGAGGAGGTCGTCTGGACGGGACTTGCTTGCTCGAGGGAGCTCGAGAACAACGCCCCGTACCCCTCAACAAGAGCGCGCGTTCCCGATTTTCCCTTCGGTAAATTTTCCCTTGATAATATTATTTCTGGATGCGAAACTATGCGATGACAGAGAGAGCAGCAGTCAATATCGGCGCGTTAGGAACAGGAGGAGAACCTCGCCTAACGCGAGCAACAAGCTCGCCGCAGGAGATTAAGATCTCCCCCGAGCGCGCACTCGGCCAGAGATAAGATCTCTCCGAAGGCAAAGTTCGGCCAGAGATAAGATCTCTCCCCGAACAACAGAAGTCGGCCGAGAGATACAGCTCTCTTCCGAAAACGTCGGTCAGAGATAGATCTCTCCGAACCGCAACTCGGCAGGATAAGATCTCTCCGAAGGCAAAGTTCGGCCAGAGATAAGATCTCTCCCGAAACAAGTTGGCCAGAGTAAGATCTTCTCCCGAACACAGGTCGGCAGATAAGATCTCTCCCGAACCGCAACCTCGGCCAGAGATAAGATCTCTCCCGACAACAAGTTCGGCAGAGATAAGATCTTCCGAACAACAAGGTTCGGCCAGAGATAAGATCTCTCCCGAACCAACTCGGCCAGAGATAAGATCTCTCCCGAAGGTAAAGTTCGGCCAGAGATAAGATCTCTCCCGAAAACAAGTTCGGCCAGAGATAGTCTCTCCGAACGACAGGTCGGCCAGAGATAAGATCTCTCCCGAACAACAAGGTCGGCCAGAGATAAGATCTCTCCCGAACCGCAACCTCGGCCAGAGATAAGATCTCTCCCGAAGGCAAAGTTCGGCCAGAGATAAGATCTCTCCCGAACAACAAGTTCGGCCAGAGATAAGATCTCTCCCGAACAACAAGGTCGGCCAGAGATAAGATCTCTCCCGAACCGCAACCTCGGCCAGAGATAAGATCTCTCCCGAAGGCAAAGTTCGGCCAGAGATAAGATCTCTCCCGAACAACAAGTTCGGCCAGAGATAAGATCTCTCCCGAACAACAAGGTCGGCCAGAGATAAGATCTCTCCCGAACCGCAACCTCGGCCAGAGATAAGATCTCTCCCGAAGGCAAAGTTCGGCCAGAGATAAGATCTCTCCCGAACAACAAGTTCGGCCAGAGATAAGATCTCTCCCGAACAACAAGGTCGGCCAGAGATAAGATCTCTCCCGAACCGCAACCTCGGCCAGAGATAAGATCTCTCCCGAAGGCAAAGTTCGGCCAGAGATAAGATCTCTCCCGAACAACAAGTTCGGCCAGAGATAAGATCTCTCCCGAACAACAAGGTCGGCCAGAGATAAGATCTCTCCCGAACCGCAACCTCGGCCAGAGATAAGATCTCTCCCGAAGGCAAAGTTCGGCCAGAGATAAGATCTCTCCCGAACAACAAGGTCGGCCAGAGATAAGATCTCTCCCGAACCGCAACCTCGGCCAGAGATAAGATCTCTCCCGAAGGCAAAGTTCGGCCAGAGATAAGATCTCTCCCGAACAACAAGTTCGGCCAGAGATAAGATCTCTCCCGAACAACAAGGTCGGCCAGAGATAAGATCTCTCCCGAACCGCAACCTCGGCCAGAGATAAGATCTCTCCCGAAGGCAAAGTTCGGCCAGAGATAAGATCTCTCCCGAACAACAAGTTCGGCCAGAGATAAGATCTCTCCCGAACAACAAGGTCGGCCAGAGATAAGATCTCTCCCGAACCGCAACCTCGGCCAGAGATAAGATCTCTCCCGAAGGCAAAGTTCGGCCAGAGATAAGATCTCTCCCGAACAACAAGTTCGGCCAGAGATAAGATCTCTCCCGAACAACAAGGTCGGCCAGAGATAAGATCTCTCCCGAACCGCAACCTCGGCCAGAGATAAGATCTCTCCCGAAGGCAAAGTTCGGCCAGAGATAAGATCTCTCCCGAACAACAAGTTCGGCCAGAGATAAGATCTCTCCCGAGCGACCGGAACAATCTCGGTTAGGAACAGGAGGAGAACCTCGTCCTAACCTCGGCCGCAGGAGATAAGATCTCCCCCGAGCTCGGCTGCAGGAGATAAGATCTCCCCCGAGCGCGCACTTCACTTCGGCTGCAGAGATAAGATCTCTCCCGAGCGAGATCTCCAGGAGGAGAACCTCGTCCTAACTCGGCGCAGGAGATAAGATCTCCCCCGAGGGAAGCTCGGCTGCAGGAGATAAGATCTCCCCCGAGCGCGCACTTCACTTCGGCTGCAGGAGATAAGATCTCCCCCGAGCGCGCACTTCACTTCGGCTGCAGGAGGTAAGATCTCCCCCGAGGGAAGCTCGGCCGTAGGAGATAAGATCTCCCCCGAGCGCGCACTTCAACCTCGGCTGCAAGATAGGAGGTCTCCCTCGAGTCGACTTCAACTGACGAAGATAATGTCGCCCCCGAGGAGCTCAAATCCGACCTCGACCGAAGGAGGCGAGTCTTACTTCGGCTTCAACATCAGCTTCATCGACTTTAGCCGGAAACGAGTTCCATTTCAACTCCAAACATCGACTGAAGATGAGGTCTCCCCCAAGCCTCAGCCTCAACTTCAGCGTCAATCTTGGCTGGAGATGAGACCTCCCCGAGCTTCAGCTGCAACAAATGCGGAGCCTGGAAGAAGACTTCGGCAGTCGCCTGTTTTGGTACTCCCTTCCTTCAATTTTTGAACTCGGGAGTGGGGGGGCTACTGTTGGGGATAAATCCCGCTCCTGCCGAAGCCCGGCCCGACGCTCAGCCCAATGTAACCAGTAGCCGCTGAAGAGCTTTAGCGCCAGGCGCCAGGCCGAGCCCCTACCACGGCCGAACTGCCTAGAGGCCGAACTCCCCTGCACCAAGGTCCGGGCCGAACTGCCTAGAGGCCGAACTCCCCTGCGCCAAGGTCCGGGCCGAACTGCCTAGAGGACGAACTCCCACCGCCAGCCGAACTTCCTGACGGCCGAGCTCCTTGGACTCCAAGCGGCTGGACTTCTTCGGGAGACGGACTCCTCCCAGACGCCCGTTCGGCCATCCGAGCTCCTCCCGGGTTTTCCCTTCAGCCGAACTCTCCTACGAGCCCGAACCCTTCGGACCCCACGGCCGAACTCCTTCGGACCGACCCCAGGCGAACTTCGGACCGACCCCAGGCGAGCCATGCAGCCGAACTCCTTCGGACCGACCCCAGGCGAGCCCATGCAGCCGAACTCCTTCGGACCGACCCCAGGCGAGCCCATGCAGCCGAACTCCTTCGGACCCCACGGCCGAACTCCTTCGGACCGACTTCCAGGCGAGCCCAAGTGGCCGAACCCCTTCGGACCGACCCTAGGCGACCGAACTCCTCAGCGAGCCCTGGCCGAACCAACTAGCAACCGAAGTCCTTCAACTGGCCAGCCGAGCTTCTTCGGGCCTCTCAGCGGCCGAACTCTACAGATGGCCGACCCTTCAGCCAGACGAACTCCCCCAGCTTCCCCCTCGGCCGAACTCTGTTACAAGTCCGAACTCCATTGGACGAACTGTCGCCTGCAGCAAGACCGGACGGCGCCTTCCTCTCCGTACCGGACTCCATGCGGCCGACGACTCGCCGGTATGGCTCCCACGACCTACCGGACGACGCCTTCCTCTCCGTACCGGACTCCATGCGGCCCACGGCTCGCCGGTATGGCTCCCACGATCTACCGGACGACGCCTTCCTCTCCGTACCGGACTCCATGCGGCCCACGACTCGCCGGTATGGCTCCCACGATCTACCGGACGACGCCTTCCTCTCCGTACCGGACTCCATGCGGCCCACGACTCGCCGGTATGGCTCCCACGATCTACCGGACGACGCCTTCCTCTCCGTACCAAACTCCATGCTGCCCGACGACTCTCTGCCAGACGGCACAGCCGTCACCATCAACTAAGCTCCGCTATAAAAGGACCCCTCCCGACATACTAAGGCTAAGCTCTCTGAACTCTCGACTCTCTAAGCTCTCCTCCACATCTCTAAGCTCCGGAACTCATTCCGAGCACTCCATTACTGTTGGCCGGAAACTAACTTGACCGTCGGAGGGTCCTGCCGGAGCCACCACCCCACCGGTTCCGGACGGGACTTCGTTTTGCAGGTCCCCGGCGGCGCCCAGCGGCCTCGATTGCGGCGACCTCCGGCGGCGACGGATTTCTGCACCAACAAGTAAATTTTATAATATACTTTTTTTTTTATTTAAAAAGTAATAAATTTTATTTTTTTAAAATATACCTCAATATCTTTTATAATTTTAGTTATGCCGTATTAAATCAAAATATTATTTTTAAATAATAAAATAATATTTTATTTTTTAAAAATAATATTAAATATTATCTATTATATATATCTAAAATAATATTATATGGAGTAGTATTATGGTGTTACCATCTCATCTCAGATGACTTTAATTGTACCACGTGGAATTAAAATATTATTTTTAAATAATAATAATAATATTTTAAAAAATAAAAAATAATATTTTTAAAATAAATTAAGAGAGGGATAAGAGATAAAAAAATATTTTTAAAAAAATAAATTTTAAAAAATAAAATATTAAAAAATGATAATAATATTTTTTTAAAAAAATACTAATTTATTATTATTTTAAAAGATAACATATTATTTTTTAAATTTTAAAAATAATAATATATTAATTTATTTTTTAAAAAATAATATTTTTATTATTTTTTAAAATAATATATTTTAATATCTAAGTGGAACCATTTGATCAGATTAGATTAAACTTAATAAATTATTCGCAAATAGAGCATGGTACTCTATCGATTTGAAAGTTAAATTTATGTATTTAATAGTTTTCAAAAATTTAGAGAAGGTATGAAAAGAAGTGGAGTGTGGATGTGATCGAGATCAACATTTGCTAAGAAAGAAGAAAAGTCATGGTAGATTAGTAGGGGTGGGGCGGTACTGACGGACATGAAGAAGATATGAGAACAGGAAAGAAGAAAAAAAGAATAATAATAAAATCTTATTTTATAAAAAAAAAAAAAAGAAGAGAGTTTTTCTCTCTTCCTTCACAGTGGCGTTACCGACAAGGACGTCAAGGAGTGCGATCAAGATCGATATTTATCGAAAGAGAAGAAAAGTGATGGTGGGATGGCATCGATGAGCGCAGAGAAGATATGAGAAGAAGAGAGAGTGCGAGGGTGCAATTAGGATTGATATTTGCCAAGAAAGAAGAGAAGCTATGGTAGGATGATAGGAGGTCCGATGGCACTAGTGGGCGCGTAGAAGATATGAAAATAGACAGAAAGAAGAAAAAAAGAAGAATAAAATATTATTTATAAAATAATTAAAAAAATATAATATATATAATAAATAAATTAAAATATTAAAAATTTTAAAAAATATTTATTATGAATATTCATTATTAAAAATTTTAATAATTATAGATCGTAATTATCCATTTCGTGCAACACACGAGTCTCCAACTTATTTATTTAATTTTGATAATTAATTTTGATTAGTGGTCAGAGAAAATAGGGGATTAAATAGTTTTTAGCATCAAATATTGAAATTAGAAAACTAAATAAATAAATTACTGATTTAAATGCTGTGGTCTGCAGGTTTCTACAAGAGTAATTAATTTTGTTAACTATATAAAATTTTAATATTAAATTGATTTGATATATTCAATATATGAGTGGATTGGCAGGCATCTTGCCTGAATTTTGTTGTTGATAGAAATAAGAATATATATATATATATATATATATATATATATATATATATATATGGGCATATTTAGATAAAATTGATCGAATTGAGCTTAGATTCGGTTAGATCAAAACTAGACAATGAGAATTTTACGTCGATGATTCAAATAATTGGATGTAATTTACTATCTTAAAACTAGTTGCATACTAAAAATTATATGATTTGAAGATCTCTAATCTATGCATCAAGTGATCAAAAAATATATTTAATTTAATTTTATATAGACTATTCAATTTTTGACTACGTGATGCATAAATTAGAGATCTTTAAATTATATAATTTTTTTTATTTATAATTAATTTTAAAGTAGTAGATTATATTTAATGGTTTAGATTATTGATGTAAAATCTTCATTATAAAGTTTTGATCTAACTGGGTTTGTATCCAAATCCGATCGATCAGAGACTCTATATGTATATATATGACTCTATGTTTGTGTGTGTATGTATAATGCATGGTTTTGCATGATTTTAATATATGCATGCATGTTATATAAAATAATACATCATTGATGTACGCATGCATGCTACATATAGAAAATGATAATATGTTGCATCATATAATGTGAATATGTTAATGTAATTAACCAATAAAATGAGATTTATATAACTGAATGAATAAATCGGTGCTTTGAATTAGTCGTATTATCATCAATTGCTTCGTCATAGACTAGAAATCTTGTATTATAAATAAAAAAAAAATCTTCAATCACCATTGCAATTCTCTGAATCTCCACCATCTCAACATCCGAAATAAAAAATGCAAAAACCGTCCAAGAGCGCAGAGAAGGAATGTAATAAGATTCGATAGCATGTCCTTAGGCATAAAGAAAGGCTGAGAGAGCACATAATATATGACACAAGAGAAAGGCACGAGTCCATGAAAAATGCCACGAAAACAACGAGCAACAGGGGATTTACAAAGTTTACAAATTAATAATCTTCTTCCTCCTCCAAATCTGAACCATCAGTCTCAGGTTCATCTTCCATCTCAGAATCACTCTCTACATACACGGCTCTCGTCCTGTTCCCCCCCACCTTTGGTCGAGCCACTAGTACTGGAACCTCATTCTTCTCCACTTGGCTTCTGGATGAGGAACTGCCAGACTCTTCACCATCTGTTGGAGAAATTCCAGTCCTACCCATCACCGACCCACTTTTCTTGTTGAAGGGAGAGAGGCCCTCATCTTCCTCACCTTCCTCTCAGGTGAGATCCCAGCATTCTCCGCTGGCTTCAGCACTTCGGTAATCAGCTTCTGGCTCCGAACTGGCATGCTCTGTGCCACAACCCCTTTTTTCGTGGTTGTGGTGGCAGCTTTGCTTTCTAATTTGCAGGCCTCTACCTTTCCCTCCTTTAGGGGCTTCCACCAACTCAAAATCCTCATCGTCATCTTCTGGAACAGTCGGCATGTTATCTTCGACATCATCACCATCAGAAATCTCCGTAAAGGTTGATGGAGCCTTCCTTTTGCTAGGTTCTTTCTTCCTATGTTCTCCCTGGCCTGGTACCGCTTCAGTTTCCATGGCCGCAAAGAAACTAAAACATCACCCGACACGCCAAGATTTCGCAGCAGGAAAGACATAAATTGCGAAAGAAATTCATCGTAGAAGACAGCATACCAGATTGATCTGGAGAAGAATCGAGGTTTATAAGCAGCCAGCCGGTCTTTTAATGCAAGTACTTCTTCATCTTCATCACTCTCAACCACCATAACCTGAAGGAGAGAGCATCAAATCAAATAATGGAATATAATTTTCTGTTACCCGCAATGTATTGGAATAACCAACGGAGAATGACCTCCTTACCAAGAGCTTTCTTTGCGCCTCCTCTAGCTTTTAGTTTTGATGCCTCGGGAGCATCGCCTGCAAAAACCAGCATTGATTCAGTACACAAACCACAAGAACCATTAACATGGAAAACATCGGTCATATCTTTAAGAGAATATAAAGATACCTGCATCAGTTGAGGTAACATTTGATATACTAGAGGAGTGATTTGCATTGTTCTTCCTTGCCTTCTTTGGTTCTTGTCTAGAGACAGTAGCACCAGTAATGTTCTTTGTTCTAATCTCTCATTTCATTCCTTTCTTCGGCATCTCTTCATTCTTGCTCCTGATTCAAAAGATGGGCTCGTTGAGCTCAAGAAAAATGAGAAAGAAGGTAGGAGTTTTGAAGCAACAACTTACATCAAGCTCCCTTTCAAATGCATCAAGATCGTTCATCCATAAATCCCTTGGTGAGGACTTCCTCAGTTCCTCAACCTCATCCTCTACTTTCTTCCTATCTGAACAGAGCTCCTGAACTTTTTCCTATGTCAAGGTTCCTATGGCCATGGAGAGCAGATATACTCATAATCAGTAGCTCTTGCTCCGCCTTTCACCACTTCCGGGCTCCCATCATTGTCTTCTTCTTCTTCTACCGTGGCTCCAGCAATGGCAGCATCTATGCCCTTTGATTTCTTTGGGAAAGGAGCGAAGCCTTTTTCCTGCAGCTCGAGGAAAAAATCTGCTCTCTTCCGATTACTGACTATTATCTCACCTCTAACTACGCTAAGAATGAATCTGACTTTGTTATCCAGTTTCAGCAAATCCAACTCAAGATGGCTGTCCAAGAGCACTTTCTGCATGAGAATATGGCGAAAAATCATCAACTCGTGCAAAGAGTTCCGCAAGCCAAAACATAATTCAAAACCAAGACCAATAATATCTTACCTTTCTTGTTGCATAAAATTCAAACCTCAAATGAAAGAAGTCCTCGAGAACTGCAACGAGGACCAAGCATCAGCAAAGGTAGAGAATGAATAGAATGAGCCTCGGTGAGGCTGTTTCAAAAACCCACCCTGTTCTGGGGTGTCATATTTCTTCATGACACCCTTTGAATCAAACAAGTGCATATTAGTAGTGCTGATGGTTGTAGTGAGCTTAAATTTTTTCTCAAGCCCTTCTTCTCCGGCCATTTTCAACTTCACCTCAGTCACAATAATCTCAAAATGTACATTAATGTCATCATTGTGCTCTCGGTAGTCCTGTCGATTAAAAAGTGATAAATTTTAGTTGTAGGACTCCATATTTAAATAAAACTGTTCTTGTGCTTTTCAAAAACCTACCTTGATAAATGGTTCCTTAATCTTATCATTCCCAATCATCAATGACTCGAGAAATTCCTTATAATCCTGAGTCCATCTGCTAACTAGCAGTTCTGTGATTCTTAATGTTGCGTTGTCGACTTCCTCAGTGAGACCAGTGATGATGTATGTAACACCAGCTTCCTTTGTAGCTGATTTCTCAATCAGTCCCTGGTTAAAAAAATTATATATTAAAAAAGGAGGAGAAAAAAAGACAGAACATAAAGCTTGTGGTTTAATATATTGTCCCTATGAAGGTAAGCGCATGCAAAAAAAAAAACACTGACCTTGAAACCCCCGTACCATGGGTCCATGGGCTGCATTGGCTCGCCATTTAACAACCGTATAACATTAGCAACAATGTCTCTTGGGTTATAATTAGGAACAAAGGTACTCCATCCAGTACCAATCCCTTCATTCCCATTAATTAAAACCATAGGTATAATGGGCATGTACCTGAGGATTCAGGGAAAATAATAAGAGGCTTCAGGAAGTCTCGATGGTCTTATTGGGGGCTTCAGGGGCGGCCATGGAGCCGTCTGCGGCGGAATTGTGGGCGGTGATGGGCTGGAGGGGTTGCTTCTTCTCGACGGCCATGGCGGAGAAAGAGACACTGAGGTTGTGTCGGAGAGAACAAAGCCAGAGAAACAAGGGGAATGTTGCCCGCTTGGCGAGGTATGATAAGGGGGAGGGGTGAGGGTTAAAACGGTCCGAGTGATTTGAAATTTGAAATGGGTGGCGGGATTTGAAATGGAGGGTAGGGATGATTTAGAGGAGGACCGGGCGGCTGTGGTTGGTGGCTATCATCTTGATGTGATCTTGTGTTTGCTCTGAGCAGCACATGTCATCTTACTAGGTGGCTAAGCTCTCGTGTTCCGGTAATTGCGATACTCTAAATTATCGTACGTCAGTCACGGAAAGGTTGCCAAAGGAGGACTCTGCCCCTTTCTTGCGTGTTGAGGTCAAGTCATTGTTGGATGGTATTAAAGTCTTGTAAGGATTTCAAGTCCTTGTGAGATAATAGAAAGCTATTTTCTCAATATTCTCCATCTTCTCTCATGCGACATGCTCACCTCACGGGGGATTTGGTAGCTCACCTCCTAGTTTGCCACGAATCCAGACCCAGCTCAAGTTTGTTGAGTTGATCCTATAACCAAGAATTTCTCAAACTTCTCGAAGAAATTATGCTCGTCAACATGGCAAAAATGACTCTATCCATTTTTCTCCAATTACACTATTCTAAGAAATACATTCCCACCTTCCACATCCCAATGAAAATATCTCCACTTTACCATAAGGATGATAGGATAGTCCCCTATTTACTCAAGAATGTATCATTTTATGAATCTAATGGAAAAAAAATAGGGCTGAAATGGATCGAATATGAATCAAATACCAACATATTCATATTTATATTTATTTAATCTAATGAATACAGATACGAATATAAGATATTATATGGATGTAAAAATTCATATCCGTATTTATTTTAAATGAATATGGATATAATTTGGATATTGAAAAAATAGATATAATTATGGATATAACTTAGATAATTAAATCTTATGACTATAGAATTAAAAATATTACTAAATAGATGATAAATTAAATTAATAATATGTTTATATGATTGTATATTTCTCTTAAAAATTAATAAATACTATATAAATTTATATAGGGTTACGTATCGATTCGGATATTCAGATACGGATCGAATAGTTATTTATCCATATCCATTTTTCTTCGATAGATATGGATACAAATATTTGTTTATATTTAGATTAATTTAGATATAAAAATAGATCGAGATAGATAATATCCATACTACTTTTATCCTTAAAAGAAAGGGATAAGATCTCTATTGAAGGAGGATCTATGTCCATAGCTAATTTCGAGCATAGGGCATGGGAGCTATAGTTGTGGGTTATTTTGAAAATTAAAAAAAAAAGGATAAATTATAGGGTGTTCCTATAATTTTAGTCTAACTTCACTTGTACCCTTTCAACTTAAAAATATATCAAATTAGTCCTTCAAAATTTTGAAATATTTTAATATGGTCCTACTATTCACTTACCAACTAATAGTGTTATTTTCTATTTTAACAGATGAAAATATTCTTTGCTCATATTGAATGGATTATTGGAAATGAAGAGATGGAGGTGGAGGAAGTTGCCATGGAGGGTGACGGTAGGATCATGGTGTTAGATATATGTGCCCTAGAAGCCAGAATTGGCTGACACTTGTAATACACTTCTAAGGGCAAAATTATAATTTTGACTATAATTAATAAAATGGATTATTTTCTATCACACCTGTGTATTTAGTGTCTGTGATACATCCTTTGAGTTAATGATAATGATAATTCATATTTTCAAGAGTTGAAAATTTAAGACATGAATAATCATTATTAACTCATAAAATGCTCCCGACCATAGGATCATCACGAGGATGGTGATTGATCCGGAAGGTTGGTGTACAATCGCTTCTCTTTAGTAGATGAGTCTTGAGTCTACGGTGTGGAGACACCGGAGCGAGAGTATAGGTACTCGTTAGAGAACGAGGGCACTGAGCGTGACCACCTCGAGTAGTCATTAGGAAGTCTACCTTCTCGTCAATGACTGACTCGATGCTGCAGTAGTGTGTCTGGTTCTTTGACCTGAGATGCATCGGCAGTTCACCTTGAGGGTGTTATAGTTTGACTACACCATTACTCGGTCTCCTAGCCATATGGAACCCTGAGGTGTATGTTGGCTATAGCATGTTCATTGTAGGAACTGGATTGCATCAAGATGGGAATCTATCTACCTCGGTGGTAGAGGAGCAGCCCTATGATGATCATGAGAATCAAGTCCAGAAGCCCATGGCCATGGCAGAGTGAAATAATAGAAAGAGTTTCTATTTAGATTTTCACATTGGACTCGAATCGAATGATTACATCATATGACAGAGACTAGGGTTTGACGAGTTCACCTTAACCCTAATCTGATCGGGGCTCAAGATAGAAGAACTTAATCACACAGGTAGCTGCACCAAGAGGTTCACATTCAGCTCTGATGGGTTGCCACCATATACTGCTAGGTGTCACTGGTGGATTTTGGGAGCAATTAGAATGATTTAGATGATCGATCATTCTAGCTGTTCGAATCAGAAGAGTTCTGATCCATCGAAAGGAGTTTCGATGATGTCGATGATAGAGATCATGACATATCCCATTACCATACAGAACTGAACCTAACTGGGTCACACAAATAAGGGTTTGAATCTGGTGATCATCAATTGAACTGATCTAGTTCAATTGATCTGAATGAGATTCAATTAGGTTCAAGGAAAATCGTGCTAGCACTCGATTGAACCTAACGTTCTTCTTTTGCTATCATAAATAAGTTGTCCTGACTGAGCCAAAGGAGTTTGTGCTCAATCAGAGGCCTTCATATGGTCTGACTGGAGGTTGTCCAAGTCAGAAAAGGTTGTCTTATTTTGTAAGACATTACCTGCCATTTTTGGTCACCTGCCATTTCTTGTTCTTTGACTTTGGTCAAAAGTCTACCTTTGACTGGTCAAATGTTGACCATTGACACTTTGACTTTTGACCACATGTCATGCACCTATTGGAGAGCTGGTGGGGGCCTGTCCCCCTGCCAGAACCTGGCAAGGAGAAGGGCGCACGCCACCCTAGGCGTGTGCCCAAGTTGGAGGCGCCTAGGAGTCCTTGTTGGACAAGGACTCCATCTCCCTTTTTGGATTCCAATTAGAGTTCTTCCTAAGAATCCAACTTTGACTGGTCTTAGGCACCCTCTAAGGAGGAATCCAGGGGACTCTATTCCAACCAATCAGATTTAGATCTGATTTCACAAAGGGTTGTGATTGGTTGGGAAGAAGAGGAGTTGGATCACAAGAGGTCTATAAATAAGACCCTGCGCCCAACCCTAATTCAAATGAAATTCAATAGAGATTTCCCACGCCCCAAGGCTGCCTCTCCCCTCTTCCTCCACGCCTAAACTTCTCCTCCTTCTCCTCTCCACGTCCAAAAGGGTTTTGGACTTAGGTTGGTGCGATTCCAGATCAAAAGAAAGGCGATCAAAAGAAGAAGGCTGCACTGCTGCAAAGGACGACTGCTGATCTTCAAAAGGAGTTTTGAAGATCCTCCAGATCAGATCCAGATCTGATTTTTGGAGGTGTGATAGAGAAGAAGAGGATCTCCAGATCCAACCCGAGTGGATACCGATAGAGGCCAGGCGCTTGCGTGGCTAGATCCAGAACCTTCCGCTGCAATCAGGATCATCTATAGGGTAATAGGATTACCCAAATCAGGTAAATTAAATTTAATTTAATTTATCTTATTTTATTTTATTTATTAAAATAATAAGAATCAGATCTAAAATATATCAAGATCTGATTGGAAATCAAGAGAAAAATTTTTGAAATATATCTCTTGATCTGATCAGATCTGAACGAACCTGGACCGAAAAATCAGGATTTTCCTTCACATGGATGTCGGTGTGCAAGGAGAGGATGGTGTCAAATACCTCATAGGTAGGATTGAGGGAGGAGGAGAATGGGTTAAAAAAAGATGACAGGGAATAGGGAGAGAACTCATGGGTGGGCTTAGAGGAAGAGAAATATGATGAGGAGAAAGAAAATGAGGGAGAAAGAGGGGCTACCGAAAAGGAACGATGGATGTTTAAGAGGAGAAGATGGAGAAAGAGAGGTGGGCGAGCTTGGAGGAGGAGGAGAAATGAGAGAGAAGGAAGGGGAGGAGGGGAAAGGAGGGTTTGCCGAGAATATGAGCGAAGATGGAGGGAGTCACCATGGAGGAGGATGGGTCACAAGTAGGCTTGGAGGAGGAGAAGAAGGCAAAGAAGAAGTAGATGAGAACAAAAAAGAGAGGGAAGGAGAAGTTGTAGGTGAGATTGAAGGAGGAGGAGAATGAGGGAAAAATAGTAGATGAGAAAGAAGAAGAGGCGGGCAAGGAAAGACCATCGATGACAAAAGGATGGAGGTGGTGGGAGCTACTATGGATTAGAGACATGGGTGGACTTGAAGGAGGAGAGGAGAAAGTAACTACATTTTGATAGATAAAATATTTTCTAGAAGCATAAAACTTTGACAGGTGATCAATAGAGTTTATGAAAAGTAAATAACATCCTGGCATTAGTTTCGACTAGGTTCATAAGACCTTGAGAGATTAACACGAGACCTTAGGACAAATTAACAAATCAAAGACTAATATGTTAGTAGCAAAATTGGCATACCAATTAGCAGACTAATTGGATTGACAATGAACATGCACAATATTTATAATAACATGGCTATTTTCACTAAAAAAAGCAATAATATGGTGATCAAAATGATACTTAAGATCTAGCAAGCATGGACAAAGCCAGCTTCAATAACCAGTGAGCAATCTTTGGTTTTCATCCAAACATGTCATTATCAGATTACCAAATATTTAGTAATCTAGATAGCTACCCCTCTTAATAATCTAGATTATCTCAGGAGAAGTAATCTGGATTACTTGGCAATCTAAATTACCAAATTAAAAAGTATACCAAACATGATAATTTAGTGAGACTCTTTTAAATTATTGATAATTTGGATAGATTGCTGGCTACTAAATACAATCTAAGAATATCAAAATAAAGTTACTTAAGCTAAACAATAATAAAAAATAATAAGGGGATGTTTGGTTCACAACTAAAATCGGAATCTGAATTAGAATCAAAATTGGAATGACCAAATCCTCTGAAGCATTTGGTTTATAATTGAAATCAAAATCGAAATAAAAATTTGAATTCTAAGAGAGATTAGAGATTGAATTTTAGATAAATTAGGCCATTCGTATTCTATCTCGGAATCGAAATGGGATTCTTTCCAACCAAATGGTTGAAATATAAATCATCCATTCTCATTCTAATTCCAGACTCCAACTCCCTCCAACTAAATACCTTCTAAAAGAAATAATATATGGAAAGTCAATTACAAGCAAAACTAATTAGAGAAATGATAAAAGAGGAAAATAATAAAGTTGCCCCGAATATTTGATGGACTACCATACTCAATAATTTTAATATGGTAACTAATTTGCATGATTTTCTTCATCTACATGATATCAGTCGACTTTCAAAATGAACTAAATATGGATATTGAGCACATCATTATTGCTAACCATGCTAGTATGCTGATTGCAAAATTATTTTACCTATAAGACCTCATGTAAGAGGTTTTTGTGGACAAGTGTTTGGACCAAACGACTCAAGTATATCACCATAATTAAGATACAATCTAAATAATTATATAAAACATATTGGCCAAACTATTGATAGATCGGCTAAACAAAATGTTCATGAATAATTCAAATTCATCCTGAATCAAAATGAGTTGCTTTAACCAGCCTACTATTTTCTGAAAGATCTAAATCTAAAATATAAATGGAATGCAATTACTTAGCTATGAGAGTAGGAAAGTGGGCCATTGTATTTTCTTTGAGGCTGGCAAAATATGATCCAATCCATTAATCCAATCCGCATTTGACCTATCATAAGCATGTCTGGATTTAGGCTAAAAAGATTCAGATTATAAACAGATCAATCCATTTAATTCATTTAATATTTGGATCAGATTTAAATTTAAGATATCTAATTTATTTAATCTATTTAATATTCAAGTCAGGTTGAGTCAAATATATCATTTAATCTATTTAATCTATTTAAAATCTATTTAACTTGTTTAAAACCTATTTGACCTATTTCTGATCCATTTAATCTAACCTATTTATTCCATTTAATCCATATAATCCATTAAACATCTATTCAACTTGTTTAACCCATTTAATTTAATTTAATTTTTTAATAAATAGATTATGCATGTTAAATTGGATTATCTATTAAATAAATAGATCGGATTGAGATCTAAATTTTTTGATCTATCTAATAAATAGATAAGATTCTGATAGATAATTTTTTTTTTATGTGATTCATATCCGATCCAATAAAAATTCTAGTTGAGCTCGTCGCTTCCCCTATATTTGATAAAAAAAAAGAGTAGAAAAGTGGCCCGTGAGAGTTTAAGGGACTTGGAGTCTTTGGAAAGGCTAAGGCTCTGGGGACGGCAAAAGCCCTTCAGGGCCCGTTCTTTTATAAGTAAATATCATGAAAAAGTTGATCTACTTTTTCATTGAAACTTATCCATATTCTTATATTTTTTTAAGATGAAAAAATTATTTTTTCATAGATAGCATTTACCCATGAAATGGAGGAAAGTTTTATCCATGTAGGAGGTGGCTAAATCATTTTATCATGAGCCAGTAAAGTAGGCATTTAATTTTATATCCAAAATATTTCATCCTCATTTTCAATATTTTCATCATTTATTGCTCAATAACTTAGCTATTCACTTACTTGAAATCTAAAAAACATATGGAATATTATGAAAAGTATGAATAAATTTTAAAAAAGTAATAATGTAAAAGAACATAGATGATGGAGTTTAGAATAACTTACCTATGCATAAAAAAAATATAGATGAATTATTTTTCTATCTAAATATTATCTAAATAATATTTATCTAAAAAAATATAATTTTTCATGTAAATATTTTACGTGCAAAAGAATGGATCGTCGTTGTTTTTTGCAGCACCGGTAGCTTTGAGCCTTCCAAACCTAGCTTTACATGGTATGCATGGATTCGGACCCATGGAATACTGAATCAGGGATGGAGCGAGGAGATGGTTCTTCCGGGTTTCCTCCTGGCGTTAGATTCAACCCTGCGGATCGCGAGTTAATAGTTCATTATCTCAACCGCAAGATCAATGATAAGCCATTGCCTTACCATATATTCTTTGACGTCAACCTCTATGATTACAACCCACACGAACTAGCTGGTTGGCACCTTTTTCTTTATCTTTTTCAACTTAACATGTAATTTGATTCTTCTCTATTAGGTTTGTTTCTCTTAAAAACAAGGAAAAAAAAATTTTCGTGGAACATATAAGTTCATAGTCTTTCAAGTTTTTTTTTTTTGGTATATGTATTAAGAACTCGGAAAACCAGTGCTGACAAAATATTTTTGATAATGTAATAGTTGTATGTCAGAATTTCTTTTCTCTCTTCTGTTGTTTTAATCCTTGTACCAACCAAAGTTTAAAAAACAATGAATTCGCCAAATAATAGATCCTCTGCAGCCGTTATTTGCCGAGTATCATCCTAGATGTTTTATTTGAAAAAGAAATAATGATTGCTATCATGAGCCACTATTAGTTTTTATATCGGAAGAAAACGGGTTACAATAGCAGAATAACATTGCGAATTACAGATTTTTATATCGAACAATATTTAGGGATTAAAAATATTATTTAATTACGGTGAAAAGCAAAAAAAAAGAATGAATTAGTACCATCATTTACATTCCTATTATATATATAAATATATGTTGTCATAAACTGCTATAGATCCTAGCAATGCTCCTCCAAATTTTACTATCATGGGTTTTTCTTGGAAATGCACTATAGAGTCTTTGATTCTTAATAAACATGGTGGCATTATTTTAGTTTACCACTCCTTTATTATTATTTTTTTTTTCTAAGGAAAATATTTTTCTCCTTGGTCCTTCATAATGAAAAAATTAGTTTGAGTCGACGGCTAAAAATGCTAAAAGAACTTTAGTGTACTACAAAGAAAAGGCTAAAAATGCTAATGGTGTAAAGACTGATTGGACGATGCATAAGTATACTAGTAAACTCACAACTAAATTAGTTTGCAAGTACAATGATTCAATGAAGATCACTGAATAATGATTTAGCGTAAAGCTAGTGATTCTATGTTTATTTTTTGATTAATTTTAATTTCTTATATTTAAGTACTTGTGTGCTAATCCATGCATTATTCTTTCTCACCATATTTAGCAGATAAATCTCTTTATTAAAAAACTCACACATTAAACATACCTATGATTGGGTCTTATGCTGCATTCAAAATAAAAGAGGTGATGTAGATGAGGTTAAGAACCAATCCAAAGTTTATCAAGCTCAATCAAGTGACAAGGGATGCGTGCTAATTAAACAAGTCGCAAATGGCGAAGGAAGCTATCAAACTAATATTAACTCAAATGGTGAGCATGGTAATGCGGAGGTGGTACCAAATGAGCCAATAGCTGATTTTGATGCCATAGGGCAACCATCAAAAAGTGCACCAATCACTGAACTTAATGGGGTGATGAGCGTCTGCAATAATTATTCAATTGGGCATGATTTCCAGCAGAACATGGACGATCTCATGTCATGGCATGCATGGAAAATTTTGTTTATCAATTTGAAATGGGATATGGGGAAAGAGATGAATTTTTAGCTTCAAGTTCAGTCTATTCTTCTATGGGATTGCCTTCACTGATGCATGATTATCAACCAGAAAAGGACATTGATGACATTTTAAATGATGATCACGAACCAATAGAGTCAGACACTAAGACGACGATGATGCCGATTCCAAGCATGCTAAAGATTTTACTTCCCCACTTAGCTTCTAGTTTGCCATTGGATCTATTGGGGTTTTTTATATTCATTGAAAACTTTGTCATGCATTTATGGTTCTCTTGCGATTACTTTAAATAAAGCAAGACTTCATTGGAGTTTTGCGATTCTAAATATTAGGGTTCATCAATCATTTGAAACTTTGTATGCATTTATGATTACTTTAAATAAAGCAGACACCTCTACTTTATAAATATTTATTCCTTATTTTAATTCCATAGTCTAACCCTTCTTTTCAGCTTCATGCATGTGTTTGTAGGCAACTACTCTTATATTTGTCGACGAGTGCCGAAATGAAATTTAATGTTATTTTTAAGTTGGGAAAGGAAAAATATCCTACCAATAAAAGATTATTGATGATTGTCTTTCTCCGTAACATTTCACCTCACGTGGATCCCCCGAATTCAATTGCATTATCTTTAGCTTTCAGTCGTACATCATACATATATTATGCTCACTGTTTATAATACGTTACACGCCTATCGGCTATCGCAGGCCCAGAACTGGTTTGCTGAGAAACCTATGGAACGATATTGGCTATGCGCCCGATACCTACCTATTTTAGGTTTTTATCAGGGTTTCGTCCAATTTGGTGGAAACCTTTCATCTTTTGAAGCCTTCTGCAACCCCACAAATCCCCTAAATCCGGCCATGTCCGACGAAGCATAAGGAGGAGCCCGGCCCTCGTCCCCCCTTTGCCGCCGCCGCCGCCCTCATCTCCAGGATCGCCGTGGCCCAGATCTGCCTCACGGTCGGGTACGCCGCCGCGCTCCGCTCCCTCTCCGACGTCGCCGGCCGCTACATTGAGATCCTGGCCCGGTCCGCCGCCTCCGTCGCCGCCGTCCACGGCCGGAACGAGGCCAACCTCCTCGACCTCGTCCGGGCGATGGAGGAGCTCAGCCTCCCGCGGGGGTTCGCCGGCGCCTCCGACCCGACCAGACCGCCTCTGAGATCGAGCGTTTTGAGAGAGCTAAGGGCGTTCGTCCGATCGGTGGACGAGATCCCGTTCCCGAGGCCCATCCGGCGCGAATCCGTGAGGGCTAGTGTTTCGCCAAGCTTCGCGCAGCTGGGGAGGGAGCCGCATTTCCAGCACGTGCCACGGTGGCTGCCGTGCTTCCCGGAGTCGTGGGAGAGGTCGCGGAGAGAGGGGAAGGGCTGCGGAGGAGGGAGAGAACGGGAGGGGGAGAAGGTTTTGGCGGCGGTGAGGTTTTCAGAGGAACGTTTTTTGCCGGCGGAGAGGGAGAGAGTCAGGTTCCGACTGGCGTGTTATGGTGATTCGGATGGCGACGGTAAGAAGAAGAGAGAGCATGGCGTCGAGGAGAGGAAAGGCACTGGTTTTTCGGGTCACCGGCTGAGCTTCTTGAAAATCATTATATAATTATTTTTATAAAAAATAAAAATTTTATCTTTAATATTATCCTGATCCAAATATTTTACTTTACTGTTTCTAAGAAGCATTAAATACTTCTTAAAGTGTTCTTTCTTTTTAAAAAAATTTTGCTGATGAATGTTCTAAGAGCATTATAAAAGATATAATAGATATACCAATAAATGTTCAGAGCACTCGTTAGCAATTTTTTATTTTTATTTTTTTCACGTGCGTCTTGGGTAAAGGATAAGCTCGAACACTTGTACATGAGTAAAAGAAGGTTAAAACATCGTTTTTCCAAACCACTTTGATAGCATCATTCGCATCTGCTTGGAATACTTATTTTTTTATATTTCGTATCTCCTTTTTAAGCATCAATTATTGTGTTCCACTAATAGATGGCTATGATCTAAATTAAAGAAGATAACGAAAAGTTCTTGATGGGAATTAAAAAAATAAGGCATAGAAGACTTCTCCGATTCATTCGGGCAATGTATTCATGAGGTACGGTGGAAATGGTGATGTCTGTGGGACCATAGAATTGATCATTCCTTCAAGATTTTTTTTTTCCCCTCTCTTTAAACCTGGTCGTTGGAGACAAAATCCGTAAAAGCATGGTGACCTGGAGCACTTTCCCCATTATTGGCATGATGATGGTAAAAATATACAATCATTGTAAGATAAAAGCAATATCATAAATATGAACCGTTTCATTGTGGTTTGTGATATTTCAGCATCTTATAAAATAATCCTACATTGATAAACATAATTTAGTATCATGAAAATATCTTATAAATATACGGGCTTATCGGTGTCACCAACCTACATAAATCGTATATTTCTGGTTCGGACATAAGAGTAACCTTTTCTAAATTATGATGCCTCGTCCCTCATGCTATAACTAGCTGTTGCGATTTATTCCCCTCTCGCGAGAGAGACATTGCATTGAACTCGGCATCCATGATGAGTGTTTGCTTTTAGCAAAAAGTAATAGGCAATCTGTTTCGCCTCATGCCTAGTATGCATAAGCACCAATTAACAGCATGTGCTCGTATATGTAGCAAATGTCCATAGGCTATAACCTAGAAGGGTTTTTTTTTTTGATGTTTCGGCCATCTGGATTGGATATTGGGCCCAACTTGATGCCCGTGTTCGTATCTTTTACGTTAGAAGAAAAGAATGAATATATATATATATATCCCTTCCCTAATCATATCATCATCGCAAAATAGTATATTTCACTTCACCGAATTATCTTTTATTTTGGACCAAAAGTTCACCCAAGATGGCAATTTGAATACGGAACAAATAAAGGCACCCTCCAAGAAGATCAAATTGATCCAATTGAACATCAAGGAGACAAAATCAGACACCAAAATCATCGTAACAGCACTCATGCTAACATAAGACGAAGTAGAGAAGGAACAAAAGCCTATACCTTTCTCGGAACTTCCACAGGTGCATCGATAGAAGCAAAAGTCGAAGGAACGTCCGCAACGGACAGGGACGGCACAAGTTTCTCCAAGAATCCCAATGCGACTCCCTCCTGCACGATTTTGGGAGCATTCTCAGTGGAATTCGGAACCCCGTAAATAACAGCTGCAAGGAATTTGGAAGCTGGTCGCCGAAATCAGAAGAAAGAATCCCTGATTTTAAAAAGCAAGGAAAAGAAAACCTTCAAGAATGCAAAGTGTCCAATTCCTCGATTTGGGCCAGGGCTTCGACGATCCAATGCCATGGGCGGAACTCGTGCCGTCCCCGTCCATTGGGATTTCTCTCCTCTCTTGTTTTTAATTTAGCTCGTAGGTTTTCTCCTTCGAAGCGCGGAGCTTTTGGTGGAAGGAAGTACGGGCCCGAGGAGTATCTTTTCGCCTTCCTTCGCGAGAATCCACCATTAGATCACCAAACACACATATCTTAAAGCACTCCAAAATCCACACTCATCTGCCGGTACGGATCTCAAAATGATCAGAGGATGATCCGATGGCGGATTTGCGCGAAGGAAGGATTCGAGGACGGCTGATTAACCTTTTTTTTCGTTATTCCTTGGGAGGAGGAGATGGAGTCACATGAATTTATTCCTCATAAATAACTCATTTATTTGATTGTCCCGGATGACGCCCAGTTGGATAAACATCAATAATAAAAATAGATGGAGAGTTTCTTACACATATAAAATTTGCATAAGCTTTTTGTATTTTAATACATTGATTTCGTTGTGCCTAATTCGATGCATAGTTTTTGCTGTTGATCTTAGATTATGCAATCAATTCAAGAGGATCATTTGCCCATCATCGATCGATTTAGCGATTAAAAAAAATATCACGGAGCATGTAAATTAATTAGGCACACAATGGTACAACAAATATCTACTTTTGAATAAAATTAGGCACACAAATTTTGATATTCTTATGATTAGAGCTGCACTGATAGAAATTTCCCCTCATACCTACGCTATACCGTGGAGTTAGTAAATACGGATCTTCTAAATTAAAAATGAATTAATGCTATGCTTTCTATATAATCTTTCATTGCTAGAAACACTCCGCCCTCTGCTCTTAAAATATACTCCGCCCAATACAAAATTTCATAACGCTGCCCTTTATTCGTTTCATGCGTCTTTTATGTATTGGATGAGGCAAGCGTTACTCTTCTCTACTTCTCTCTGTATTTATATCGTGATGGGAGAAAAAGTAGACTAACCTGCGAATATAAAAGGCCATTCTTCACATGAACAGAAGAAATTTATGATTCCTAAACTTTATTCTTATATCCTACAGCCAGCATCATTAGTATATCTATACCAGATATTAGAACAAAAGAGGCAAAGAGGGTGACGAACCTTCCATGAAAGATCCAAAGACAATCATAGTGCCGATGTAAATAAAACATGTCATGTTGAAAAAAGAGCAGGCTCTAAATTCTAGATTTCCCAAATTCTCGTAAAGGACACCGTTCCTGGTGAAGTTATTTGTGGGATACAAAGGACACGTTCTGAAGAAGTCAAGACAATTTTTCTTTAAAGTTAACACAAATCCTACAAACAGAACTTAGTGAGAAAAGAAACAGAGAACTAGAAGAAAGAAAGAAGAAAGAAAGAACAAGAAAAATGTTACAGTCGTTATTCTCACTTCTCCATCGACAGGACTGACCATTTTTTTTTGGTGTGTTTGTTTTTGTTGTTTGTTTGGTGTGGTTGTGTTATTTTTGTTTGGTTGTGTTGGGTGTTGGTCATTCTATATAACCAAGCAGAGCAATGAACCTGCCTTCACTTGAATTCCCGCCAGAAATAAAAAACAAACAAAAAATCCCTCTTAGTGGGGCGGGTGGGCAACCCAAAATGCCTTTATATGTTCTGCCGGGCTGAAGTGTAGATTAAAGTGTCTAAGCCATTGGAGATAGGATCTTCTTCTC
>QRFJ01000026.1:2886273-2998601 GCA_006176705.1 Cocos nucifera | reverse complement strand
TATACTTGTTATGTCATTAGTATCGAGATGCAAGCTAGTCGAAAAATTGGGTAAGAATGAAATAGATTGATTGGACTCATGTGATGAAGAAGAGGAATAATAATAATAAGAATTTTCAAAGAAAACAACATGATAAGATATATGCATACATTTATTTCCTAGATCATAACAAAGGTAACCTTTTTGTTTATCACTATATTTAAGAAACATACATTTTGCATCTCTTGAAGATAATTTATTTTGTTCATGTGGAGCAAGTAGTACAAATAAATCACCAATCACGGAGCATGTAAATTAATTAGGCACACAATGGTACAACAAATATCTACTTTTGAATAAAATTAGGCACACAAATTTTGATATTCTTATGATTAGAGCTGCACTGATAGAAATTTCCCCTCATACCTACGCTATACCGTGGAGTTAGTAAATACGGATCTTCTAAATTAAAAATGAATTAATGCTATGCTTTCTATATAATCTTTCATTGCTAGAAACACTCCGCCCTCTGCTCTTAAAATATACTCCGCCCAATACAAAATTTCATAACGCTGCCCTTATTCGTTTCATGCGTCTTTATGTATTGGAGATGAGCAAAGCTTACTCTTCTCTATCTCTCTCTGTATTTATATCGTGATGGAGAAAAAGTAGACTAACCTGCGAATATAAAAGCCCATTCTTCACATGAACAGAAGAAATTTATGATTCCTAAACTTTATTCTTATATCCTACAGCCAAGCATCATATATATCTAATACCAGATATTAGAACAAAAGAGGCAAAGAGGGTGGACGAACTTCCATGAAAGATCCAAAACAATCATAGTGCCGATGTAAATAAAACATGTCATGTTGAAAAAAGAGCAGGCTCTAAATTCTAGATTTCCCAAATTCTCGTAAAGGACACCGTTCCTGGTGAAGTTATTTGTGGATACAACAGGACACGTTCTGAAGAAGTCAAGACAATTTTTCTTTAAAGTTAACACAAATCCTACAAACAGAACTTAGTGAGAAAAGAAACAGAGAACTAGAAGAAGAAAGAAAGAAAGAAAGAACAAGAAAAATGTTACAGTCGTTATTCTCACTTCTCCAATCGACAGGACTGCACCATTCTATATAACCAAGCAGACAATGAACCTGCTTCACTGATTCAGTACTAAAACACAATCATCTTAGCAACCAATCCTTATAGTTCTTGCCGGCTGAAGTGTAGATTAAAGTGCAAGCATGGAGAAGGTATGCAGGCTGTCCTCATTGGATTGGGTGTTTAACCGCCCTTCCTCGGCCACCCTCTCTTGGAACAGTCGCAGTGCCCTCTGCCATCTATGGGCATTTCGTGCCGGAGCATCGGGGAAGAGCACACGGTTTAGCCGAAAGAAGAAGAGCCTCAATGCGAAGACCATGTCGGTGTAGGATCCCCTCATCCGCACTGCGAGTGGAAGCTTAAGCAAGAAGAACCACAAGAGGGCTACATGGAGATGGTAGTGGCCACCACCACCACTCGCAGCCAGAAGCTTTAGCTTGAGCATCACCACCAAGTCCACTGCCATTCCTTGAATTAGTGTGGTGGAAGAGGAAAAAGAGTTGGATCTGGTTCATGTACCAAGTCCTTTGATTTAAGGAACTTAATGGAGGAGCGAATTATTTGATGGTTATCATTGAGAGAAAACGAAGTATTTCAGCTTCAGTGAATTAAGTTGCACTCAGCTCTTGCACCATATGAATTATGGGTGCACATGAAGTGGCAATCATGCATGCCAAGGGATGAGGTTTCCATCATTCAGAGACCCCAAAATTTTGCTGACATTGCTTGGATTTATGTTGAGGAGAAGTCTTTGATGGGCGTATTATTGCACATGAATGATGATGGTCCTTTTGGAATGCTGGGAGTAGATCTACATCAGCTCAGAGACTTGAAGCATCTTTCTTTTCTCTGTAGCCTAAAAACTAACGGAAATGAAAATGATAGAAGAGGTACCTTAAGGTTGCAAGAGCGATCTAAGCTGGACTTTCTGTACCATATTTTATGATCGATGGTATTTTATCTTTAATTTTTTTTTTTGAGTATAATCAGATGTAAAGAGGCAATTATGAGGTAATGGTTAGAACACTTAGGAAGGGACAAAGTCTGTCATCAATAAGATGGGATCAAGTTTTGAATGTAGTATAGAAAGCTTTTAGCAAGGGAGCGTCGGTGGTAATGGCGTTCAAATAATTTCCTTTTCTTTCAAGTCCAATCATAAACCAATAGCTCGGACGTCATCTTCGACCTCAAGCACAAAAGCAGAAATAAACTGGACAGAAATACTGCATGTATATAAAGTCTGAACCAAACCGGACCTGAAAGCCCTGAGTACTTGGAATACCTTCATAGATTATAAAACCACAAATTTTTAATAAGATGTATCATTATCACTTCTGGGCAAATTGTGAATCACAGGGGCTAAAGCTTGTGTATGTAATATTTGCCATGCATGCTTCAACGCATTGTCAAGTGTTACACTCAATGTCCTCTTAAGTGAAATCAATACCATAATTTTAGATGTTGATGGTGGACCATTCAAGTAGGAATCCAAGTTGGATATCTCATGTAGGTCCATCGAGCTCTTTTGTTTGCGTGAAATTTGCTACTTTTGCGTTAACGGTAGATCAACCTTTCAATGATCTGAAATGTTCTCAGCTGACTGGAGTGTCTTGCAACCATCCCTTCACATTATCAGAGGACTGTAGGGCCTATCAACCAGCAAAGTGGCCAACAAAAGGTAGCACCATCAACTCCTTTATTATTGACTTAATGAGGCATCATTTTGTCAAAATTTGGACTAGAGGATAAGCACTCAAGTCACCATGGCAGATTTTGTCATCATGCCATTTGAATCAATTATTTTCTTTCGTGCGCACATTGGATGCTTTATTGCATAAACAATGGCTTGTGCCTCTAAAATGCATATTAATCCCATAAGAATCGGCTCAGACTTTAGCAGGCTTTGCCATATACCCAAGGCTGTACGCTGCAGCCACGGTAAGGCAGATAACATTGATCTAACCAATGGTCATGGCTCCTTGCCGCAGCCCTATTGTAACAGTGCACAAAAATCATACCTGTTGGTGCAAAATTTGATTGATGCCGAATCGAGCGGGAGTGGAAGAGGACGAGGTCACCGTCGGTGACCTGCAAAACAAAATCCCATCCGAAGTCAGTGAAGGTAGCTTCGATAGGACCCTCCAATGGTCAAATTAGCTCTGGCCAACAGAAATGGAGTACTCAGTATAGAGTTCAACAAGATTTCGAGGAGGAGAGAAGAGTTTTAGAACATGACCTAAGCGTATCTGGAGGGTCCTTTTTATAGATGGAGCTTATTGTAACTGTCTTGATTAATGACTGTCGTAATCGTTCTAATTAATGCCGATCGCTATTGACTTAATAAATGCCGATCGTTATTGACTTGATAAATGCCGATCGTTATTATCGTGATAAATAACAATCATTATTGTTGTGTAACCGTTCAGTAGTGGGATCGCCTGTAAGAATCCGTCAACAGTCTGTAAACAGTTTGGCTTCCATAGAAGTCTGACTATTGAAGAAGTCCGCAGGAAGTTCGGCTTTCGTAGAAGCCCGGCTGTCGGAGGAATCCGTAAGGAGTTCGACTTCCGTAGAAGTCCGACTGCCGGAGGAGTCCGCAAGAAGTTCGGCTTCTGTAGAAGCCCGGCTGCTGGAGGAGTCCGCAAGGAGTTTGGCTACTAAGGAGTTCGAAAGGCTGATGGAGTTCGGCTACGGTTCGTTCGCTGGGATCCCGAAAGAGCTCGACCGCTGAGGAGTTCGATCGGCTGAAGGAGTTTAGCTAAGACCCATACGCTGAAGCTCTTCCGTGGCTACCTATTGCATTAGGCTGAGCATCGAACCGGACTTCGGCAGGAGCGAGGTTTATCCCCAATAATAGTTTCCCCACTCTCGAGTTCGAAATTCGAAGAAAGGGAGTGCGAAAAAGGTGACTGCCGATGTCCTCTTCTGGATTCCATGCTGGTTCAGATCGAAGCTCAAGGAAGATCTCATCTCCAGCCAAAGTTGAAGTAGATCTCGTCTCCTGCAGCTGAGGTTAATACGGGCACTCAGGGGAGGTTTGATCTCTAGCCGAGGTTAACGCGGTCGCTTGGGAGAGATCTTATCTCTCACCGAGGTTACCTTGAAGGAGATCTTATCTCCTGAGGTCGAGATTAAAAGTCTTTGATCTGCTCGTATTAGGATGAGGTTCGACTTTGCTCGCGTTAGGATGAGGTTCTCCTCTTATTTCTAATGGACTGTGGGGGGCACATAAGGGCCGTTGTCAGGGCCTCTCTCCCATCCTGTCCTAAATGAATGAGGCCTTCGATCTTGCTCGCGTTAGAATGAGATTCTCCTCCTATTCCTAACGAACTGTGGGGGTACATAAGGACCATTGTCAGGGCCTCTCCCCCATCTCGTCTAAAGGTGAACGAGGTCTTCGACTTTGCTCACGTTAGGACGAGGTTCTCCTCCTGTTCCTAATGGACTGTGGGGGCACATAAAGGCCATTGTCAGGATCTCTCCCTCCATCTCGTCTAAGATGAATGAGGCCTTCGACTTTGCTCGCATTAGGATGAGGTTCTCCTCCTATTCCTAATGGGCTGTGAGGGCACATAAGGACCGTTATCAGGGCCTCTCCCCCCATTTCGTCCTAAATAAATGAGGTCTTCGATTTTGCTCGCGTTAGGACGAGGTTCTCCTCCTATTCCTAATAGGCTGTAGGGGCACATAAGGGCTGTTGTCAGGGCCTCTCCTCCCATTCTCATCCTAAAATGAATGATGCCTTCGACTTTGCTCGCGTTAGGATGAGGTTCTCCTCCTATTCCTAATGAGCTGTAGGGGCACATAAGGGCTGTTGTCAGAGCCTCTCCTCCTATTTCGTCCTAAATGAATGAGGTTTTCGACCTTGCTCGCATTAGAACGAGGTTCTCCTTCTGTTCTTAACGGACTGTGGAGGCACATAAGGGCCATTGTTAGGGTCTCTCCCCCATCTCGTCTAAGGTGAACGAGACCTTCGACTTTGCTTGCATTAGAACGAGGTTCTCCTATTCCTAATGGGCCACTTTCGCTCGTTTCTTTTCTGTCATCATGTAATTCTTGCACCAGAAAATAATAATGCTGAACAAAGGAGTTTTATTAAAGGCAGTTTACTGGTAATACATCCTCAGATTTTCTGAGTTCCAAGATCGAAAAAGCACTATTCCTCTAAGCTCGTAAGGGCAATAAGTTTTGGATCGCACGACCTCCACCACTTCATACGAATCTTTCCAATTTGGGGTGAGCTTTCCTTGGCTCTGAGGCTAAGAGACGGTGGCTCACTGAAGCACTAGGTCCCTTACTCTGAACGTCTTACCTTTAGAAAGAACCTCGACGTTGGGGAGAACCTCGATGTGTCCTTCCATCGGAGCTTCCCTGTCTCCGAGCCTGAGAGGGAGTTCGGGCTCGCTTGCGCCTAGAAGGAGTTCGAAAATGCGATCGAGCTTTACTCGACTTTCCTTCTTCGACGGGCCTGCTCGGCTCGCCGACTTGCCGCTCGCCATCGGCTTCATCGTCCTTGGTCTTGAAGGCCTCCTCAGCCTGGGCATAACCTTCAGCCTGAGCTAGCATGTCAGCAAAGTTTCTGGGATATTTTTTTTTTAGGAAGAACAACAAGTCGTTCTTCTGAAGGTCATCCTTGAGCGCGGCCATCGTAATGGATTGGTCCAGGTCCTGAACCTCTAATGCCGTGGCGTTAAACTGAGTGACATAAGTCCGGATGGATTCTTCTTGCTTCTGCTTGACATTCATCAAGAAATCTGAACTTCGACGCGGACGTCGACTACTGACGAAGTGGGCTGCGAACTACTGGCTCATCTGATCAAACGATAAGATGGTACTCGACTTAAGTGCCGAGTACCAGTTCCTGATGGCTTCCTTAAGGGTCGAGAGGAAAGTCCGACATAAAATAGCGTCTGGTGCGCCATGGAGCAATATCATCGTTCGAAAGACTTTCAGATGGTCGACTGGATCGGTGGTCCTATCGTAACTCTCAAACTGTGGGAGCTTAAAGTTCGGCGGGATCAGTTCCTGCATAATTTTCTGTAAAAAGGGAGGGTCAGCACAAACGTCATTACCATGAGATGAGGGATTATGATAGAGTTCTTCAATCTGTTGGCTCATTTTTAAGAGCCTTTGATCCAAAAGATCTTTACGATCTTTGATCTCTAAGATTTTCTAATAGAATAGGTGTGAAGCTTCCCCCTAGATCGAGTCGTGGTCCGAGCAGGGGCCTTCCCTCCTCTGCTTCTCCCTTCCGGGGATCGAAGGCCGGGTAGCCCAAGTCGGCCATTCCTGGATCGGACCACAGGGCTCTAAAGAATTTCGCATCGGTTGAGCCGATGCCGGGGCCTGCTGGTGCATGGCCTGCACCACCTGCATCGCCTCCGTGAGGCCACGAACCTGCTGGACGAGCAGGTTGAACTGCTCTGCATCTATCGCAGCTACAGATGGAACCCGAGTTGTCGGGGCTGGAGTGGGAGCAGACGGATCTGAGCGGGATCGGACCACGGAGGCCGTTGATCGTCGGATCGAAGCTTTTCTGGGAGGTATTTTTTCTGAAAAGAATTTTAGATCACTGCTGAGCACTCCTTTAAGATCGAGAGAATCTTAAGAACAGAGGGGCCCTTCCTCTAGCGCCAAATCTGTTAGTGCAGAATTTGGTTGACGCCGGATTGAGCTAGAGTGGAAGGGGATGAGGTCGCCGTCGATGATCTGCAAAATAAAGTTTCGTCCGAAATCGGTAGGGGTAGCTCCGGTAGGATCCTCCGATGGTCAAGTTAGCTCTGACCAATAGAAATGGAGTACTCAGTGTGGAGTTCAGCAGGGTTTCGAGGAGGAGAGAAGAGTTTTAGAACTTGGCCTAAACGTATCTAGAGGGTTCTTTTTATAGATGGAGCTTGTTGTAACTGTCTTGATTAATGATTATCGTAACCGTCCTGATCAATGTCGATCATTATTGACTTGATAAATGCCGATCGTTATTGACTTGATAAATGTCGATCGTTATTGTCGTGATAAATGATAATCATTATTGTTGGTAATCGTTCAGTAGTGGGATCGTCTGTAGAAATCCGTCAACAGTCTGTAAAGAGTTCGGCTTCCATAGAAGTTCGACTACTGGAGGAGTTCGCAAGGAGTTTGACTTCCGTAGAAGTCCGACTACTGGAGGAGTTCGCAAGGAGTTTGGCTACCAAGAAGTCCGGAAGGCTGATGGAGTTCGGCTATGGTTCGTCCGCTGGGATCCCGAAAGAGCTCGACCGCTGAGGAGTTTGGCCGACTGAAGGAGTTCAACTAAGATCCGTCCGTTGAAGCTCTTCCGTGGCTACCTGTTGGATTAGACTGAGCATCGAATTGGACTTCGATAGGAGTGGGGTTTATCTCCAACAATACCTTTTCCTGCTCTCAAACCTTACGGACCTCCTTATAGGCTTTCTTGATGCAGATAAGGCCAACAATCAAGTTTGGTAAAACAAGATGTGGATAGGGACGGATATAGATTATTAGGAGCTGAATTTGATTTGTTTATCTATTAGGTCAAAAAATGTAGACATAAACATCATCATTTTATCAAATAAGTAATCTAAGCTACCCTGCAATAGATTGAGTCAAAATAAATGGGTTAAATGAATTAAGTATTGCCACCTCTAAGTGTGGATGCCTTATTTTTATTTGGCTGGACCTTCAAAGATAGTTTTCAGTATTGCCTTCCAGACATACTCCACGGTGTAACAGTGTTCCAACCTGGAAATTCTTCTACTTCTTAATGTGCCTGAAAAACTAAATGACATTTAATTTATGCATTGATGATCTAAAATACTAATATAAATGGTAACTTAAAGAGAGGGAGAAGAAGAAGGATTATGCTATGTGGAGCAATTTCCTTTTATTTTCCAGTTTTTGATAGCTTTTAATTTTATTTTAATAGCATCAATTTTATGTAGTAGCCATATATACTAGCTAAAAAAAAAAAAAAAAAACGTCAGACTTTTACTTGAGTTAATGCAAGATTTTTAGTTATTAAACATTTTAGTCATTTATATAAGGACACTACTCAACGCTCCTAGAGCGATCAAAACTTCTACCTTCGCTTTAACAAGTACTATAAATAAAATAAAATAAATCAAAATCCTCAACGAGCTTTATAGCCCGAAGAATCTCTCCCTCACTACAGCAGCATTCCATAGCAGACGAAGGCTGACGTAGCCATGGGTTTCGATCCTTCAAATGAATGGGTTTTGGATCTTGACGGATTTGGTTTTTGGTTTAACGATTCGGCCTGTTTTAATTTTTTTGATCCAGCTGGGTCCGGGCTAACAATACCAGGCTAGCAACCCGACCTAATTGGGGTCGTGGCGCGCCCGTGGCCCATGGCCGCGATTACCATCACCCCTCTCCTCCATCCTATCCGCCGCCGATTGCCGCCGTACCGTCGTGAGCTTGCCGCTGTAGCCATTGTTTCCTCGTTACGGTCCTCGCGTGGCTTGAAGCGTCGAGGGTCTCCGTCAATCTCTCTCCCTCTTTTGATCTCTACCCAGCCACAGGGCCACAAGTTCCGCGACCGTAAGCGCTTCTCCTCGATCCTTCTCTCTCCTGTATTTTTGTTTCCATTTTTATATCTGACGAAGCTTCATTTCCCCCTTGTTTATGTTTCTGAGATCAAAAGTTTTTTTTTTTTTTTTGATTTGCGAACAAAGTTCAGTGGTAGGGCTTCCATTTGCTGTTTGTATGTTAATAATTGGTGCAAGTGACTGGATTTTTTGTGGATGTTATCGTTTGGCTAGTGCTGTTCTTTTGTACAACGTTCCTAGCAATGTCATCAAGATGAATCTTGACATTGATTTTTCCGGGTTGGTGTGACCATTAATAGATAGTCACAGAAATATTTGCTATGCTTATTTGAACAATTATCTGACTTAAGTACCCTTCAAAGGGGTTAATGTATGAAGATTATAATTTTAAAGCTTAAGTACCTAAAGAAAAAATGGAGGAAAACAAAATAGTTGAACTTTAAATTATTTTCATATATCAACCCCTTTGTGCACCAATTAAGTCATCCAATTAGTTAAATTTTAATCTAAAACCTTAACCCGTATACTTAACCTCAATTCTACCAATGCAGCAGAGTGATATACAATTCAGGCAGAAGATGGATGTCCAGTAATAACTAAAAGGAACTGTTTGTACAAATTGTTATTAGAAAAAGAATACCATGATCAGGTTATCATTGTAATCTGGCATCCATTTCGCTTTACTGATTTGTGGGCAGTAGTCATGGAGATTATTTTCCTCGATCTCTCTAACTAGAAACTTCTTTTGTTGTATATTTGCTGATTTCTTCAAGTAAATATCTACTTTTTGTTCGCATGCAGGTAGTAGTTTTGAACCAACTGACTTGTGAAGGAATGAAGCATGTTCTAAAGATAATGGCATCGCTGGTGGCTATCTCTGCATTTTGGCTGGGCCTTTTGGAAACATCAGTGGTCCCACGAAGCTATACTTGGCTGGTTAGTTTCAAATATTATTCTTGCATTATCTGGTATAAGGTAGCTTTTTATTTACTCTTACCTTTCTCTAAGTAAATATGCTTACAGTTTACCATTTTCTTCCAGTTTCCAATCTACCTAATTGTTTCGCTAGGATGCTATGGTCTTCTCATGGTTGGAATTGGTTTAATGATCTTTCCAACATGTCCTCATGAAGCTGTACTACTGCAAAAGGTTCTTTAGTCCATAACTTGTTCTAGCTCATGTCATGTCTCTATTTTATAATTTTGCTTATAATATTCTTGCAGCTTAGTTTCTTAAGCCAAAGAAAAGGTCTAATTGGTTATGCTCCTATACCAAAAAGAGGGCAAAAAAAAGGGAATCCTTCCTTAAGGTTTCAGAGGAATATTTCCATTGGTAGCATCCATGTATCATAATATGTGCTTTAGTACTTCAGTGATCTTTACTTCTGATGTTATTCGTTTTAAGAGTTGAAATTTCCATTTGCAATATAGTTGGAATTATAAATGTTGGACCTTCATTTGTGCCTCTTTGTAGGGATAGAGATCAGGCTTATTCATATAAAATGTGCAAGGATCTAAAATCAATCATCTTACAGTCTTCCATAATGTGGTTAATCAAATCGTGACCCCTATTGTGATGCTCGCACGTATTAGGAAAACAATCATCTTACAGTCTTCCATAATGTGGTTAATCAAATCATGACCCCTATCCTGATGCTAGATCAGGAGTTAATTTAATGAATTTGGCTCTGACAAGCACCCTTGCTTATGCATGTGTTGCATCATAGGAATGCTAGGGTAATTCCTTGTATTATTTATGGCATCTTGTATCTGATATGAGCATATCTTTGTCTTGCAGGATATTGGAGAGGCTAAAGAATTCTTGAAGAATAAGGGGATTGATGTAGGTTCCTTGTTAAATCTTTTTGAGAAAAGCGTGGTCTTTGGTTAAAGTTGATCAGACACATTATATATGAACTCTTTCAAGGATATAGAAAACATGAAGCAGTGTCTCCTAGATGGGCATTTTCCCCCCTTCTCTGCTTATTATGTATACATTTTGCAATTGGGTTCCAATTGTAAGTGATTTTCATTATCTTTATTAATATTGTTGGTGCGAAATCTGTTTGACACCGGATTTGAGGCTGGAGTTGGAGAAGACGAAGTTGCCGTCGGTGACCTGCAAAATAAGTTTTGTTCGGAGTTGGGTCTGGTGGCTTCGACAAGATTCTCCGACGATCAAGTCAGCTCTTTCAGCCAACAAAAATGGAGTATTCAGAGATATTTTTAGCAGAGTTTTAAGGTAAAAGATGAGAGCTTAGAAAAAAAAAGCATATATGGAGAGTCTTTTATATAGGCGGAGTCCATAACAAACTGATGGCGACGGCCATAACCATCTAGTAATGGACTGCTTGGGATCACGTGGGGTTTGTTACGAAGGATAATGTCTGTTGTCGTGACGTGCCAGTCTGTTGGGACTTAACAGTCGAGGTTTAGATGGAGTAGCTGCAGGCGGTAAAGAGCTCATAGTTACTGTTGTTCTGGAAGAGTTTGGGTGTTCTCAACATCGATCATGCCTTGATTGTTATTTGCTATATCAAGAGTAAGTGTCGAGGTTCTTTCGGACAATTGGGAAGGGTACGGAAGGGAGCCTATTGAGAGAGTCTAGAGGCAGCTCAATCGGATGGAGCCTCTTGGCAATTGGGGGAGAAGTTCGGAGAAAATTCGACTGATGGAGAAGTTCGATGGAAGAAGAAGTTTGGTAGGAGTTCGACTGCTAGAGAAGTTCAAAAGAAGTTCGACAATTGGAGAAGTCCTGGAGGAGTTCGAGATAAGGTATAGAAGTTTGTTTAAAGGAGGTTCTATCAGTCGGAGGCTCTCGAGATGAGATTCGATGGTGATAGCGATACTCAATTTAAAGAAAATTCGGTAGGAAAGAAGTTCGGCCAGCTTGCAAGTTGGTCAGGCTAGACTACTCAGAGGGTGAAATCTCAGCACTTCAACTGCTCAAGCGTCTGCTCTCACTGTTCAAGTTCGTCTGAGGTTCTACTCGGTCGGAGAGGGTCATTCGAAAGGAGTACGATTGGAGAAGTTTGTCCGTTTGTGGTGGAGGAATCTGATTGCCTTTACGGATCGAAGCCCGGCCATGGCCGTCGCCACTGGACGGGATCACCTAGAGATCAGATATCTAACAGAACTTTGGCAAAAGCGGATTTATCTCCAATACAAGTTCTCCTACTTCTAAGTTCAAAGTTCGAAGGAAGTAAGTAAAATTGTGACTGTCGAAGTTTCTTTCCCTTCATTTTTTTTAGCATCCTATGTTTGTCGGATGAAAAATTTAGACGTCTACCGCATCGGTGCCGAAGCTTTATAAATGCATGGTGACCTAAAAGGATGTTTTTTGAAATTTCTGTCAGAAGTCTACCCAAGGTATGACATCATTAAGGATCCATCTGTTGCCAGATTCCTGCCATGATGAATGGGACACGCGTCGCACGAAGGTCGGTCAGGAGGGATCTGCAATCATAACCACCTTGGGGTTCCTCGGGCTATTTAAGCACTTTTACTCTTCTTATTTTTCATCTCGCTTGAATCTCCTCCTCCTTCCTCAAGCTCCAATTTTTTTCCTGCTCAAGAGCTCTGATTCCTCCTATCATCCTCCCCAGTTTCAGGCACCTTCCCATTTGATTTACATGATGTCAATCATCTCTTCACCCTTCTTAGTCGCACTAGGTTAGTCTCGAAATCTCCTTTTGAATTATTTATGTGTCCTCTGCATCTCGCTCTTTTGATTTCTTCAGAGAAATCTAGCATCTCATTTTTCTTGATTTTTTGAGAGGTTATTTTAAGTTTACTTTGATGCTAATGTCCATCGAAGAATCTTGGTCAACCTGAGAGTTCGGCTCATTTAGTTTTGATGGATCTTCTCCATAAGGATCCCGAACCTGTAGAAGTATTGCGGTCATTTTTCATCCTTAATACCATCCAATGCAAACTTCAGCCTGAAGATCTTTCACTGAATAGAATTCAGTTCGAAATTTCTTCTGAATTTGAGCTTAAACTTTTCGATCCCAGTGATCGAGTCCGTACCCCTCCTTTGGGTTGAACCTGCCTGTATGTTGAAACCCTCCAGATGGAACTTTGGCTATCGGTACCTTCTTTCGTGATCAACTTGTTTAAGTTCTTGAACATTTTTTTTGCCGCTATGGCATCGAATTCATTTAGGTTCATTAGGTTTTTCTTTTTGTATGCCATGGCCGACGTCCGACCTTCCATCTTCTTATTTAGCAACTTCTTCACTTTCAAACATCATTCGATCGTCAAAGATTGATGGTACGTGTCCTCCCAATTCGATAAGAAGGGATTGCTTAAGGGCGCTCCTTTCATTCATAATTGGAAGGAAAAGTTTTTCTTCATCTCGTGTCCTTCTTTAGAGCTAGGATTTTCTTCCTGGGGCGATATTAGGGATTCCATTTGCCGAGCTCCCAGACTTGAGAAAGAGGATCGTGATTCGATCGATAAGCTAAAGAACTACTGAGTTCCTCCAATCTCTAGACTATTAGATGATCAGACCTTATTCAACTTCAATCATAGTCCTCTTAATCCGGGAGGTAGTTCTTTATGGCTTGCCAATTATATACGGTCTTTTTTCTTTTTCTGACTTAAATTTTTTTCTTCTGTAGAAATAACTCCTGAGGAGTGGAATCGTTTGATCGTGGGGATTAAGTTTCTTAAGAGGAAGGACAGCTCTGTCAAAAAAATATCGAAAAAGACTCGCACTGATGAGTCGATCTCGATCGTGCCAATCCAAGCAGCATCCATCCCGGAGGTCGACGTGGCAACACCAATTTCGACCTTGCCCCAAGCGGATGCGGCCCCTGCACCTCCCGAGTAGCACAAAGTTGTTGAGAAGGCAAAGAAGAAAAAGGACGTCATTAGAAAAAGAATAAGGAGGATGATTGAAAACTCGAGCGGTCAGGGCTCTAATCAGGAGCGAGCTTCCTTGGATGATCAGAAGGTCGTCCAATTCCTGATGAAAGACAGCATCCTCCCACATATTGTAGATAAAATGATTAGAAAGGAGGATGCACAAATCTTGGGCACTAACGATGAATATCAGCTCTCTCGAAGCTGACCTTAAGACGGCAAAAGAAAAAATTCAATTACTAGAAGGGAGCTCGTCATGGTCTACCGACAAGACTCGATACGACTGGGATTGGTCCAAGAAGTTCTCCAAGATTCAAAGGCAGTTACAAGACACGGAGAACTGGCATAATAGTTATAGAATAACCTGGGTAGAGAAGATGTCCAGGCTTGAATGTGAGCTTTAGGCTGCCAGAGACGAAGTATCTTACTTCTAGAGGTGGTTATACAGTAGTCAGTAGGCTAGTTCAAGTGGTGAGTTAGAGAAGATTGTCTCTTTGAAGAAGACTGTCGGTGAGCTCTCTGAAGCGGTCGGGATGGAGAAGGCCATGGTTCAATGGTTGAAACTCGAGCTAACTCATGAGCATCAAGCTGTTAAAGATGCGGAAGCCGAGTCTGAAGTCCTAAGGAAGCAGCGGTGAGAGCTTAAAGGCAAATTCAGGCACATCAACAGAATGTATATTGATGGCTTATACAAGAAGAGAGAGCTCGAGGAGAGGATCCTTAGATTAAAGCAAGCCCTGATGATGGCTGGGGCTGATAGCCCAAAATCTGAGGAGTTCGATCCATCTTAGGACTTCGGTCTTTTTTCTTTCTTCTTTCTTTTCATGTAATCGATCTTGCCGATTTTTATTTTGCTTGTAATGAACTTAATATTTATAATAAAATGGTATCCTTTTCATTATTATCTTATACGGATTTGACATTAGTAAGTGGCTCTGCTTTCTTCATCTTGTTTTCTTTGCTTTGTCTTCTAATGAGATGCTTGTTGTGGATACCGAGCTGGGGTTCCTTCCGTGAACTTGGGTGGGGCTCCTCCATTCGTATTTGACGTAGCCATAGGGGGAATATGTATAAAGGTTGTCGGTATAGTTTTTCTCTTTCCTTCATTTTAGATTAATGAGGCCTTGGCCTTCCTAGTGTTAGGATGAGGTTCTCTTATATTCCTTGTGCGATCGTAGGGATACGTTAGGACCGTTGATGGGATCTCTCTCCTCGTCTTATCTTAGTTTAATGAGGCTTTCGGCTTTATTGATCGTAAGGGCACATTAGGACCGCTGGAAGGACCTCTCCCCTCATCTCGTTTTAGATTAACGAAGTCTTCGATTTTGCTCATATTAGGATGAGATTTTTCTTCTATTATTAACATGGTCGTAGGAATGCATTAGGACCACTGGAAGGGCCTCTTTCCTCATCTCATCTTAGATTAACGAGGCCTTCGGATTTGCTCATGTTAGGATAAGATTTTTCTCCTATTCTTAATATGGTCGTAGGGGTGCACTAGGACCGCTGGAAGGATCTTTTCCCTCATCTTATCTTAGATTAATGAGGTCTTCAATTTTGCTCACATTAGGATGAGGTTCTCCTTCTATTCCTAACATGACCGTAGGAGCACATTAGGACCACTGAAAGAGTCTTTCTTCTTGTCTCGTCTTAGGTTAACGAGGTCTTCAGCTTTGCTCACGTTAGGACGAGGTTCTCCTCCTGTTCCTAACGTGACCGTAGGGGCATATTAGGACTGCTGGAAGGGTCTATTCTTTCATCTCATCTTAGATTAACGAGGCCTTCGATTTTGCTCACGTTAAGATGAGATTTTTCTCCTGTTCCTAACATGGCTGTAGGGATGCATTAGGACCATTGGAAGGATCTCTCCTCTCATCTCGTCTTAGGTTAATGAGGCCTTTGGCATTGCTTACGTTAGGATGAGGTTCTTCTTATATTCGTAACGTGGTCGTAGGGGTGCATTAGGACCATTGAAAGAGCTTCTCCTCTTGTCTCATCTTAGATTAACGAGGCTTTCGGCCTTGCTCACGTTAGGATGAGGTTCTCCTCCTATTCCTAATGTGATCATCTCTATTATACGGTTAAGTTTGAGAAGTCGTTTTCCATCATTACAGATTTGTAATAAGAATCGAAGAGTTAAAATAGAGAGATTTTATTGCGATCAGGTCATCGATAATACATCCATAGGTTTTTTGAGTTCCACGGTCGGGATATATCGGTTCCTTTGAGCTTCTTCAGATAATATATCTTAGGTCGAACAACTTTTTTGATCTTGTAGGGTCCTTTCTAATGTACGGCGAGCTTCTCCTGATTTTGAGGCTGATAAACGGCTGCTCGCTGAAGCACTAAGTTTTTCACTCTGAATACTTTATCTTTGACTCTGTAGTTGTAGTATCGGATCATCCTTCGCCTATACGTGACCATCCAAACTTGGGCCTCCTCTCATTTTTTCTCTAGTAGGTCGAGGTTAGCTCTGAGGCCTTGCGAATTGCATTACTCATTGAAAGCCATGATTCGTGTCGACGGAAGTTTGAGCTCGATTGGGATAACTGCCTTCGTTCCGAAGGCCAAGGTGAATGATGTTTCTACAGTTGGTAGTTTTTGAGTAGTTCGGTATGCCCAAAGTATATGGTAGAGTTCGTTCACCCAAGTTCTTCTTTCTTTTTCAAGCCTTGCCTTAATATCCTACAATAAGATCTTATTGGTCACCTCTGCTTCACCGTTTGTTTGGAGATGGGCCATCGATGTGAAATTATGGTAGATATTCAAATCCTCATAGAACTCAGCAAACTTCGTCCCGATAAAATATCGTCCATTATCTGTTACAAGAGTTCGAGGCAGATCGAACCTACAAATAATTGACTTTCAGATAAAGTCTTGTACTTTGGCTTCAGTAATTTTTGCTAGGGGTTCAGCCTCGATCCATTTAGTGAAGTTGTCGATCGCCACTAAAAAAAACTTTAATTGTTCAGATGCCATCGGAAAGGGACTAAGTATATCCATCCCCCATTATGCAAATGGCCAAGAAGCACTCAGGGATGTAAGCTCGGAGGCTGGTTGCCTTTGTATATTTGCGTTCTTCTAGCAGTGGTCATACCTTTTAACATATTTAACATAATCATGATGCACAGTCAGCCAATAATATCCTTGTCGAAGTAGCTTATGAGATAGGGATCTGGCATCTAGATGGCTTTCATAGATTCTTTCATGCACTTCCCATAGTACAAAGTTGGCTTCAGAAGATCGAAGATATTTCAAAAATGGCAAGGAGTATGATCTCTTGTATAGCTTACCCTCATACAAAATATACCGAAAGGCTTGGTTTCTCAACTTTCGAGCTTCTTTTGGATCATAGGGGAGTGTCTCATCTTTGAGATAAGCGACCAATGGGTCGATCCAGTAGGGCTCATGATCGATCTACATTGTGGACCGTGGCTCTTTCGTACTCGGGCACTTCAACACTTTAAAGTATACTTCTTTAGAAAGTTCGTTGGAGGCAAGTGTGGCTAGCTTGGATAGGAGATCGGCTCTGATATTCTTTGCCCTTGAAATTAACTAGGATCAGTCCAGCATCTGCACCAGAAGCATTGGAAGAGCCATCCACATACAAGATCCAAAAATCTTCGAAAAGGTCCACTTTTTCTTCGGAAGAGCTCGATCGCAACCATGGAATGCTGACCTCATTCCACTCAAGTTCGGCATCATCCGAGATCCTGCATTCAACTATAAATCGATCAGTATCTGAGCTTTGATTGATGACAGAGGTTGATAGTTGAGGTCAAACTCTGTTAGCTCAATGACCCACTTCGCTATCCCTCCAAAAGCATCTGTTCGATGAAGAACTATCTTGATTGGTTGATCAATGAGGAGTGTTATGGTATGCCCCTGAAAGTAGAACCAAAGTCTCCTGGCTGTAATCAGAAGTGCGTAAGTTAATTTTTTTAATTTGATGTACCTGATCTCCGCATCTCTCAAGACTCGGCTCACATAATAAATTAGTCATTGTACTTTTGCCTCTTCCTTGATCAAGACCGTCGCCAGGGCTGCAGGAGAGACCGCTAGGTATAGGAATAATTCTTCTCTAGGCTCGAGCTTTGTCAATAGTAGGGGCGAATCGAGATAGCTCTTGAGTTCTTCGAATGACTGTTGGCACTCTATCATCCAACAGAAGTTTTTTGGTTGTTTGAAGATCTGAAAGAAGGGCATACACCGCTCGACCGACTTCGAGACAAAAATGGTTTAAGGATGCCACATTTTCGGTCAGGCGCTGGACCTTTTTTATTGATTTCGAGGCGGTTATCTCCTGGATGGCCCAGATCTTTTCTAGATTAGCTTCAATCTCTTGCCTCAAGATCATGAACCCTAAGAATCTCCCTGAGGTCACTCCGAAGGAGCATTTAGTCGGGTTCAACTTCATCTTATATCTTCGAAGAGCATTGAAGGTCTCTTCAAGATCGGCAATGTGGTTGGATGAGGTCAGACTCTTGACAAGCATATCATTTACGTAGACTTCCATATTATGGTCGATCTACTTCTTGAAAATCTTATTGACCAGGCATTGATAGATTGCGCCTGCATTTTTAAGCCCAAAGAGCATGATCTTATAATAATAGAGACCACGATCAGTAATAAAAGTAGTTTTCTCCTCATCCTCTGGTGTCATCCGAATTTGATTATAGCCGGAGAAGGCGTCATGAAAGTGAGGAGCTCATGATCCAAGGTTGCATTCATCAGTTAATCAATTTTGAGTATGGGATAGCTATCCTTTGAGCAGGCCTTGTTCAGCTTCTTAAAGTTGATGCACATTCTCCACTTACCGTTGGCCTTCTTGACTAGAACTACATTGGAGACCTAACTTGGGTAGTATACTTCTCAGATGAATTCGGCTTTAAGGAGCTTATCCACTTCCTCCGTTATTGTCTTCTACCTTTTTAGCGCATGGCCCCAAATTTTTTTCTTCACTAGTCTGTACTTGGGGTTAATAACTAGCCGATGTTTCATGATCTTGGCATCAATTTTTGACATATCCGTCGGAACCCAAGTGAAGACATCGACATTCCTCCGTAGGAAGGCGATGAGCTATTCTCGGAATTCATCTCTTAAGTTGGAGCCGATCTGCACCATATGCTCCGCATCCCAATCATTCAGGGGGACAATCACAAGGTCTTTCATGGGTTCACGCTGCTCTTCAGTAAGATTATCGCAGACATCCAGTCCATCAATTGGGCAAGGGTTGGACTAGCTGCTCTTCTGTAAAGCAATGGAATAGCGGTGTCTTGCCAAGACTTGATCTTCCTGAATTTCTCCAATTTCATTGCTTGTTGGAAACTTTATTTTCAAATAATAGGTCGATACCACAGTTCAGAGTGCATTTAGACTAGGTCGACCAAGAATTGCATTATAGGTCGATGGAGCTTTCATTACTAAAAAGCTGACCTATGCTTGAGCCCATTTTGAGTGTTGTCTTGCAGCCACAGTCAATGTTATTATCCTTTCAACTAGTACAGCATTGCTAGTGAAGCCCACTAATGAAAAATTTATAGATCTCAGGTAGTTATTAGGTATAGATATTTTGAAGAAAGCATCATAAAACAAGACATCGCCAGAGCTTTTATTATCTACTAAAATATGGCGTACATCATAGTCAGCAATTTTTAAAGAGATTACAACCGCATCGTTATGCGGAAACTGAATTTTTTGAACATCTTCGTTGGTAAAAACTATGGGCTCCTCAGTCCTCCATCTTTATGCAGGCTCTGCTGACCCACTGGCTTCTCCCCATCGGAGTTTCCCAGAGATAGTGTTGATGATGTCGAGGGATGGTTGATCTTCTTGCTGCTCCTTCCTTCTTGGTGGTTCTGACAGTGGGGGTGCTCTTGGTCGATCTTTCTGTCCTTTTGGTCGACGTTGAAGGAACCGGCCCAGCCTATCCCGTCTGACGAGCTCCTCGATCTCGTCTTGGAGCTAGAAATATTCTTCCATATCGTGACTATGGTCATGATGGTAGAGGCAGTACTTGTTAGGATTATGTTTGCTAGGATGAGTGCGCATTCTTTTTGATTTCGATAGCTGCTCCTTAATTTTCATCAGAACTTGAGTTTTAGGAGCATTAAGGAGGGCATAGTTGTGGAACCTTCTGAGGAAAGAGCCCTGCCGAGCTCTCCTATCGAAATTTCTTTGCCTTCGAGCCTGAGGAGGAGTTCGGACTCGCTTGCGCTCAGGAGTTCGGGAGCACGGTCGGACTTCGCTCAACTTTCCTTCAGTAGCGGGCATACCTAATCTGCCCGTACGTCGCTCTCCGTGGCTTCACTATCCTTAGCCTTAAAGGTCTCTTTTATCCGGCATAACCATAAGCCCGAGCCAGCATATCAGCAAAATCCTTAGGATACTTCTTCTTCAGGAAGAACAACAGGTCGTTCTTCTGAAGATCGCTTTTTAGTGTGGCCATTACAATCGATTGATCCAAAATTTTGACCTCCAAAGCAGCGGCGTTGAATCGGATGACATAGGTTCGGATGGACTCTCCTTTCTTCTACTTGATGTTGATGAGGGAGTTCGAGCCTCGTCGAAGGCATCGACTGCTGACGAAGTGAGCTACGAATTGGTAGCTCATCTGATAAAAAAAAGATAATATCCGACTTGATGGTCGAGTACCAGTTTCTAGCTGCCCCTTTCAAGATAGATGGAAAAATCTAGCACAAAATGGCATTTGACGCACCATGGAGCAGCATCATTATCCAAAAAGCTTTCAGGTGGTCAATCGGATTAGTAGTCTCGTTGTAGCTCTCAAATTGCAGGAGTTTGAAGTTCGGTGGGATTGATTCTTGCATGATCTACTGGGAGAAAAGAGAGTCGGTGCATATATCGTTGCCATGGGAGGAGGGAGTGTGATAGAGTTTCTCGATCCGCTGGCTCATCTCCTATAATTTTTGGTCCAAGAGGTCCTCACGGTCACGAATCTCCCAAGTCTTCTGACAGAATGGGGGTAAAGTCCTCCTAGAAGTTGAATCATGATCAGAGCAAAGGTTCTCCATCCTCTGCTTTTCTTTTTCGAAAGTTGCAGGCTGATTCGCCCAAGTCGGTTGCCCCCAAACTGGATCCTGAGGTTTCAGTGAGAGCCACTCCAGTCGGACTGGTGTGGGAGGCTACTGCTACATGATCTGCACTGCTTCAATTAAGCTCCTGACCACTGGACTAATAGGTTGAACTGTTGTGCATCCACCATCGCTGCCGATAGAATTTGAGATGCTAGAGATGAAATAGGGGCGGACAGATCTGGATGAGATCTGACTGCAGAGATGATTGACCATCAAGTTGAAGCTTTTCTGGGAGGTATCTTTCCAAGAACAATCGAAGAAGAAAGGCTTTGAAGGAGAAGAAGAAGAACTTCCGCTGAATACTCCTTTAAGAACAAGGGATCAAAGATCCTTCCTCTAGCGTCAATTCTGTTGGTGCGAAATCTGGTTGACATTGGATTTGAGGCTGGAGTCGAAGAAGACGAGGTTGCCGTCGATGACCTACAAAATAAGTTTCGTCCGAAGTCGGATCTGGTGGCTCTGGCAAGATCCTCCAATGATCAAGTCAGCTCTTTTGGCCAACAGAAATGGAGTATGCGGAGAGATTTTTAACAGAATTTCAAGGTAGAAGATGAGAGCTTAGAGAAGAAAGCATATCTGAAGGATTTCTTATATAGACAGAGTCCGTAACAAACTGATGGCGACGGCTATAATCGTCTAGTAGTGGGCCGTGCGAGATCACGTGAAGTTTGTTATGGAGGGTGGTGTCTATTGTCATAACATGCCAGTCTGTTGAAACTTAACAATCGAGATTCGGATGGGGTAGCTGCAGACGGTGAAGAGCTCATAGTTACTATTATTCTGGAGGAGTTCGGGTGTTCTCAAGATCGACCATGCTTTGACTATTATTTGCTATATCAAGAGTAAGTGCCGAGATTTTTTCGGATAGTTGGAAGGGGTATGGAAGGGAGCCTATTGAGAGAGTCTAGAGGAAGCTCGATCGGATGGAACCCCTTAGGAAACTGAGGAAAGAAGTCCAGAGAAAATTTGGCTGATGAAGAAGTTCGACGGAAGGAGAAGTTCGGTAGGAGTTCGACTGCTGGAGAAGTCTGGAAGGAGTTCGACAGTTAGAGAAGTCCTAGAGAAGTTCGAGATAAGGCATAGAAGTTTGTCCGAGAGAGATTCTATCAGTCGGAGGCTCTCGAGATGAGATTCGATGGTGATAGCGATAGTCGATTTGAAGAAGATCCGGTAGGAAAGAAGTTCGGCCATTTTTCAAGCTGGTCAAGTTAGACTACTCGGGAGGCGAAACCTCAGCATTTCAACTACTTAAGCGTCTGCTTTCACCGTTCAAATTCATTTGAGGTTCTGCTCGACCGACAAGGATTGTCCGAAATAAGTGCGATTGGAGGAGTTCATTCGTTTGTGACGGAGGAATCTGATTGCCTTTATCGATCGAAGCTCGGTCATGACCGTCGCTACTGGGTGGGGTCATCTGGAGATTAAACATCCGACAGAACTTCGACAAAAGCAGATTTATCTCATTCTAAATTTTTGATGCATAAATAGTTTGAAGGTAATAGTGCAATAGTTTGGATTATTGATGCGATGCTCTCATGCTCAACTTTTTATAAATAAGCAAGCTGTAACTTATCCTGGCGCTAGAAAAATATATACCAACGTTTGGCACCTGAGATCCACATAATCAATTTGGATGCGTGCACAAGGTTTACAGAAATAAATCCCAGTACCAAAAAAGTGTGCAGGATCCGAACACCGTCGGGATGTACCATCTAACTTATTCTTAACAGATTCTCATCTGAAAAACTTAATTTGAGATGTGAACTTCAAGAAGGGAAACTGAACTTTCATATAATTTAATTTTCATTTTTCTGACTAAATTATAACCTAGGTGCAGGATATATTCTTTAAATACACTAAAGTTGGAAATAGATTGTTTGATTTCATGCAAATGTTTTAAAGGTGAGTCGAGTCTTTTCTTACCTGTGTTATCATGAAATTTTATTAGACCTTTTTTTTTTCCATCAGAAGAAGAAGAAGAAGAACGAGAGAGAGAGAGAGAGAGAGAGTAAAGGAAAGAACAGGAAACAAAAGGCGAGAGAATGTAATATTTTTTTGGCAATCGAACAGATTTATATAAAGAACAGGACTTTGCATATGACATTGTTATGCATCATGCTAAGTTATTCTTTTGGTAAACAGACTGATATATATTTTCTTTCAAGGAGTTTGAGGGAAAATTATTCTTCTCTTTGTTTCAAGCGACCAAATTCCTTGCCAGAATCCCCTCAAAGGTGACACCAGGCCCAAAAGCAAGTATAAGACCCCACTCGCAATCCTTCTCTCCCTTCTCCCTTCTCTTCCTACTCTCCTCCACCATGTACTCCAACACATACACAATGGTATTGCTGCTAGCATTTCCATAATCCCTCAATGCCTTCCTACTAGCATTCAACTTCTCAGGCCCCAACTCCAGCCTGCTCTCCACCCTGTTCAATATCGCCGGCCCACCAGGATGAACCGCCCAAAACATCTCATCGTACTTGGTGTGCTCACCTCCTTCCCTCCCTTCTCTCATCAACTTCTTGCAGAACCCCTCAACGTGGTCCTCGATGACCTGCGGGAGCTCCCTTCCTAGCTGAAAGTTTATCCCCTCCTCGGTGAGCCGCCCATCAATGGTCTTCTCGGTCCCCGGGAGGTACTGCTGGACCGCAGAATGCAATTCAAACAACGCAGTCTCGGCGCCCGGGATCGGATCGACGCCAAGGACCGCAGCCCCCGCTCCATCACCAAAAAGTGCAACGCCGACCAGGTCGTAGGGCCGGTCGGCGCTCGGGGGTCGAAACCCAACAATGGTGGTCTCAGATGTGGCTAGCAGCACGCGGCTGCCGGGGTTGTTCTCGGCCAGGTCCTTTGCGACACGGAGGCCGGCGACACCTCCCGAGCAACCGGTGAAGGAAAGCATGATGCGACGGACGTCGGGGCTGAGGCCGAGGCCGAGGGCGAGGTGGAGGTCACCTCCCGGAAACCGGGCCTCACTAGACGAGACGTAGACCAGGTGGGTGATGCAAGAGAGAGGCCTCCCCAATGCTTTGATGCAGGAGAGTGAGGCTTGTATGGCCATCTGGGTGACTGCCTTGTTGGATATGTCCAACCGTTGCTTCACTGTGGGGAGACCTTCTGTTGCCAGTTCCGGGTAGTTCCTTAAGATCTCCTCGGACATGACCACGTACCTTGTTTTAACCGTGGTTGTCTTGCCTGCAATCCAAAGAAGGCAACTTAGTTCCTATATATTTAATTTGTTCAAGAAGAGATACAATATTTAGCAGTAAAATAGAAGAATGAGCTATAGCTGAGGAGCCATCAATGTTGGCTATTACAAAGTCGAGTCAGCCTCTGCTTGAGTTCAGGGTCATGGCAATTTGTGTTCTTCAAATAACCATCGACAACGAAGTCTTGCATGACCAGTTGGCGAGGGAAGGCTTTGCCAAGTGCCAGGATTTTAGCTTTTCCTCCTGAGGTGGGGTTTCGTGATTTGGTCTCTCCGGTGCTTTCCATGTGGGTAGAGAATGCCAGCGATGCCGGTAGCCAAATGAGGATTAATGTTGTATGACTCTGAGAATCTGGGAGGTTAATTTGCTTTGGTTGTGTTGAGAGATGTAGTAGATGGAGTTTATGCACTTCGGATCAAGAGTTTAAAAGACTTGCACACCAAAAGATGGGTCGAGATAAAAAGTATATTTTTGCTTCCGGCAACCTGGTCTAGTTGAAGAGCAGTAGATGCATGAAGAGGACGTTGCAGTTGAGAAGTAGGACCGGGGTTGGAAGTAACGATCGCCTCGCAAGTTCTTGTCCTCTAGTTTTTTCTTCCCTGCTTTTGGTGGGAAGCAGATAACTATCAGGGCACATAGCCATGCAACCGTTCTAGCAAATTATAATGTTATAGTCAGATGGTCTGGTACAGTACTCGACCGTTGGATCTACATAAGGATCTCTGTAAGGCGTGGATCTTGATGAGCTACAGATGTGCATCTTAAATTGTTGGTCATTGATGACAACCATTTCCAACTCTTACCGAATAAATCAACACCACGGGGTCAATTTAGACGATGTCTAATCCAAATTAGCTAATATTCCTGCAATTCTTATTTTTACACATAATTTACTATGAGTGATGCGCATTGTGGAAACAAGAGAGTCCATCTACGACTTGAATCCGTGTGCAAAATTGAATTCATATGGAAAAATAACTTGGTGGGATTTATAAGTATTTCTTCTATGATTAGTACTTTGACACAAATACAGGAGTGGACATGGTTTGTAGAAAAGGAAAGTCCATATATTGCATGTACAAATTGAAAGTTGATAGGATTTTTAAGACATCATCAAGAAATCTTTCTCATCTATAATTTCTCGTCTCTTACATTAATTAATTAAATATTTATTTATTTATAAATATTAATATCTTTATTCTACATGTAAACCCCGATCTGAACGTCCATAAAATTTAGTTATCATTTGTCGTCAATATTTTCGTTCGTATCCTCCAAAATCCTAACTTAATTATTTGCCTAAATTCAAATTTTTAGGCATGAGAATATATTCGACTTTTCTTCTAAAAAATATATGTTCAATATGAATGTGACCGTCCAGCTCGATCGATCGAGAAACAAGGAAAAATACAAATCTAAACAAATATGTGAACATCATGTCAAAGGAATTATCCATGCTTGAAAAGCTTTTCGCAAAAAATCATACCATGCCAAGAAGGATCACCACCCTGCATAATATATCTCATAATTTTGTGGATAACTAACATTAATTAGGGGGCATGTATGAATAATGAATTATCTTGACAGGATATCTGGACATGGACATGCACTTGTGAAAGACAACAAGCTTAGAGTTTATCACACCCATGCATGAAAATAACGCTCAAAATATTGGTCATTTTGTTTCTTAAGAAATAGGAATGATGTTTAATTTATATTGCTAAATGTCATTAGGAGTAATACAAGGGTCTTATTTGTTGGTTTGGAACTTGCAACAATTTACATTCATTATTCCTCTTGTTACTTCATTATCATTCAGTATATTGGCCTATAAAAATTTTGATCGATTTTTCCATGTTCTCCTCAATTTTGATATTCCCATCATCACAAGCAATTTTATGAGATTATCCAATGCATTTCTATCTCATTACAGCTTTTACAACATTTGCATAATATAAAATAATTGTAATTGCGATAATATTTTCCAGTAAAATGCCCCTTTTTTTTTTTTTAATTTTTATCAAGAACACAAGTTGAAAACTCATCTTGTGAAATGAATGGCTGAGGTCATAGAAAAGGAAATAAATTTGGGCTGATTTGATGAATATATACCTTACAATAAGTAAATGAGTTAAGTTGGGTTGCAACATATTTCCATGCCATAAAATAATCTTTTGGAGGACCTAAATCATGCTCTAAACTTTAAAAAGTAAGGACGTACTAGTTGGATTAGATCTTGAAGCAATCTAAAAAAAAGGCATGCGCTAGTATAATTATGCACCATGTCAATCATCAAGATAAATGCATGATGAATAGATCTCATAAGAATGTATTTCGGTTCACTTAGCGTGGTGCTTATGGTTCAGATTATAATTTAAAAAAGAAAAGAAAAGAAGAGGAAGAAAAAAACCGGTAGCTTTTTTAATCCTTCCTTGAGTTTAAATTTTGGAAACGGTGTACTTCGACGGAAGATCACCCTCATCACAAAACTCTGATACAATGTAAGCTCGTGGATCTCCATCAACCGGCTGTAATCAACCGTGACATAATGGTAATTTGGCATTAATAGAGATATAAAGCTGTCCTTCCGCTTAACCCTGGCGGCGAGACCGCCTCGCGGCGCAGCGCGGGATTGCATGGGAGAGGGCCGTTGCAGCGAGAGGTTTCCACTCCAGGGCGGAAAAGAAAAAAACAAGCTGTAGACGAGGGTGGAGAGAACCGAACTAACAGTAAGAACGACAACCCTCCAAGTCCACGATTCCTTTTCTTTTGATCTTTTCTAGCTCTATATTTTTATTTCTATCCCACTTGCATTGTGACAATCCCTAGCCATTGTCTGGAGTCGAAGAGATCTCCTTCTGTCTCTTTCCTCTTCTTCTTTTCCCTCCTTCTGGCTCCAATCTCGAGTATGTCGTATCGTTACGGTTTGCTTTTCTCTGTTTTCAAAGGTCCTGGAAGATCGACTGGCGAGGATTTGATCTGTTTTTCTACATGTTTCTGCAATTGCTAAGGGCAGTGGATTTGTTTCTTTGTGCAAGTTTTTGATTTTAATGGCGTAAAGGTTAAATTCTTTTTATATTCTTTTCCTGGGGGAGAAGATGGATCTGTATGAGAGGGTGGAGAAGCCGAAGTACGGGCCTGTTTGGCCAAGCTTTTGGAAGAAAAAAAAAATATTTTTGTAAAAAATATTTATTTTAAAAATAGAATGTTTAGCCGAGCATATTTTAAAAAATAATCACTCAGAAATAATTTTTTTGCTGCAAAGAAAGCAGAAAATTCGAATTTCTCCCCAAAAGCAAAAAATTAATTTTTAAAAAATATATATATATCTTACTCAAAATCATTATTTATTATAACTATCCTTATTTATTTTCACTTAATCCTTCCATTATTCTCACACTATCTCACATCCTCATTGTTTTTTATATTTTAATTAAATAAAAATAAAAATTTAATTAAACTTAATTATAATAACTATTTAAAATATCTATTTAAATAATATTAATTGTAAAGTAAATCTATACATATCTTTTTTCATAATTTGATAGTCAAAAATATTTTTTTTTTAAAAAATTTATCAAATACAAATTGCTTTTTAAATACTGATAAAAATATTTATCAAATAATTTTAGCAAACACAAACTACTTTTCTCTCACAGCACTTCTTCTGAAACTTCATTTGAAAAGAAGTCATTTCAAAATAAGCTGATTTTCATAGCTTGGCCAAATAGGCCCTACCTCTGTTAACGAGAATGAGATTCGCATTACGGCTCAAGGTAGGATGCGTGGCTACATCACTTATGCCACCAGCTGGCTTCAGGTATAATATATATATATATATATCCTACGGCAAAATAGTGTATGGAATAATTGTTCTCTATCACTCTTTCAGTTTCTCCTAGTAGAGGTTCCTGTGTGTGATCCAATCCAATTCTGAATAATGACTTTGATTGGGAGGTCAAAATATGAGCTTTGCTTCTTGTATTGCATGTGTATAGAGTATCTGACCCATGGTGCTTGACATTGTTTGAAATATGTATTTTATGAACAATGTTGGGTGTTTAGAACCATAATCATTTAATGGACAAAGTTATGAGTTGTTTGATGATTTGGCTACCTTATAGTTAGAACTTCTATTAGAAGAGAAAAACAACCTTAAATTCACACATCAATCAAAGGAAGTTTTTAAAGCTGTGTTTTGTTTCTCTTTTATTATCTTCTTTCTTTCCCTCCTTTTCATTGGTTGATCTTGCCAAAGCATTGATCATCCCCATCAAAATTTGTCTTTCTTAAGAAAATCTTCGCGATGGCTTTTTATTGTGATGAAGATATTCGGCATCATTCTCTGAACTACGGTGGTAGGTCGTGAATCACCATTATGTTGAGATGGACAGTTTATTATTATGCTACAATCATGGCAAAGAGTGCTTCACTTTAATATTTGGCTGCCTGAATCACTAGTGTTGTGGGAACCTTTTATACTGTTCATGATGCCCATGTTTAAGCTCACATCTGAATCATGAGCCGTGAGGGATTCCTCTTGTAAAACAAATTGTTGCATGTAGATTGTTCAAAAGTGAAAGAAAAAACCACGTGTATCAATAAACAGTGCTATTCAATTGCTAAATAATTGCATTTTATTCCCATGGAATCTCATATATATTCATATATACAATCAAGACTTTTCCAGATTGTATACAATGAAATTAATGACCAAATAACACTTCTGTAAAACTTTTCAGTACAAATAAGGACAGTGGGCACTTTTATACTTAGCATTCTATTTGATTATTGTGTGATATTCGTACTAAAATGCAAATAGATATTTGTTTGTATGGAAAATGGAAATACAATTATATCCGGATTTTATTCACTATATAGGATGTTTCTAATGGTTGCATCATTATCACTTTCACTGTATGGTCTAGAAGTTTTCATGTTTAGGTGCACATCGCCCTTAAAAAAAAAAAAAAGAATTCTAGATTAAAGTCAGGATATGCCCATATGATGCTTGTGCTGCAAATTTGGTCTTGTTGTATGATGTATGAGACATTTTTTGAAACTGCTGGCATGGAGCAGTCCTTATTGGTGGCTGAGTCACAGATGAATGGTTCAACCACAATCAAACCAAGGTTCGTCTGGTTCCCCAGCAACCCCTTCCTCCTAATCCTGTGGTGACAGCCTAAGCATTAAAGCTCATTGGTTTGCATCTGTGAGGGTCAAATAGGGTGCTCTTATCCACTGTCTCCTCTCCCTTATCTCTCATGCTTAGATGTGGATCATAACCTGCCCCATCCTCCCTCCCCTGTATGTCTTGCTTAAATCCTGCATGATCACTTCAAATTTGAGGAAGAAGAGGAAGTCCCTCTTCCCCAGATCTATATACGATATGGACCTAGATGTGCCTCATGAGACTGGAAGAAGAAAGGTAGGAGGAAGAGCCCTATCCTGGCTGTTCCCATTTTTGTACCCATCCTCCATTGTGGTCTAATGGATTTTAAATATTTTTGGGCTTTTATCTGTATTGACCCATAAAGGCTGGTGTGTGTAGAGCTGGGTGGGTCATCTGTGTTTCAGAGCACTGACATAAGACAGGGCGTTATTGGAAACTACGTGGATGATTAATGGTCAATGAAAAATTCAGAAGCCAAAAAATTACAAGTGTGATACTAACCTTTTTCTAACTGAATTGCTGGAATGGTATTGTTGCATGCAGCATGGCATGCTAATGCTCTTCTTTCGACCTACCAAAAAATTTATTAGGAAGTAAATAATTTGATATTTGACATTATTAGGGATCACTACTGAGGGCAGACTTTTCTTGTAGTTCACGTGTATGCAGGCATAAATAATATGCATAATATTTCCTGTCCAGTTTTTAATTTTAATTCATTTTGAAGATGTATCTTTGCAGGAGCATTTTCTTTTATACTCAGGTTCTTGCTTCATTAGCTGATGTGGTGTGTTTTCATCTTGAAGGAGAAAGGTTAAAAATGAAATCATCTTTAAGGCCATGGGAAGGGCTATCAATAAAACTATCATGATCGTAGAGCTAATAAAGGTACTTCTATATCATACACTTTTTTTATTGTTCTGTTCACTCTCATGAAAATTTACATGAGTTTGCATGCATATTTCTGCTATTAAATTAATGTCCTTAGCATGTTCCTCACAGCTAAAAGAGATGTTGGAATTACTAGTTATTGCCCCGTCTTATTGTTGTTTCCTGCTATGCAGAGAAGAATTGTTGGTCTTCATCAAAATACCACCATTGGATCTATAGACATAACTTACACATGGGAGACTTCAGAAGACGGCCTACTTCCTAAGACCATACTTGCTGTTGGAAAATGAAGACTACATTTGCAAGTAGACATGTTTAGAAATATATGTAGTGGAGATTTGATGTGTATTAGTGTGTTCATGTGCCAGCATCTTATAATAATTCATATCTGATTGGAGTTCTATTTTTGCAGCCTTGAAACCACTAGGCACATTTCCGTGATCACAAGCACTCTATCTAAGGAGCTAGATAAGTCCTTGGTTTGGTGAGAATTCTGAACTTATTACCTCCCATTTTTTTCTCTCTCTCATAGTGGTTATACAAATAGGCGCTTTATCTTCCTTCAAAATTCTAAGATGTTACGATCATTTTTAAGATTGCTTTAAAGTTTAAATGGTTCTCTACCAACAAGCCAAGTGCAAGCAATGAGTTTAATGAACTGATTTATGCTGAAAATTTCGTAGATTGGAACCAAATGTGGAAAAAAAGGTACTGAGCTGCATGTTGCTAGCAAATTTTACCATTGTTCCACAAATGATTAGTGCTTGTAACGTGAAGAATTGTTAGTTTGAATCAGATAAAGCATGAGTGCATTAAACATAAAATGTCAAGCGTGTAAGATACATGGCTAAAACTTGGCAAAAGGAAGCTTCTACCATGCTGTTTTGCATGCACCAGAATCTCTTCAAATTGGGGCAATTTTTGGTTCCGTGGTTGACTATAGAATTGTAAGAGCACCAGCTATGATGCACGTAGTTAATCTATAATGCATATGAACTGCAGGAATGTGTATGTTGAAGAATACATTAATCTATATTGAAAATAATCAAATCAGGATATGGAGTGTTCAATCAAAATTCTTCTTATTCTTTTTTCTTTTCGATTAAGTGCTTGCAAAACAAAGAATTTTGTTGGTACCATTGTTCTCATTGTTTGATTCCTATGATTAGTTGCCAACCTGCATTAATTTTCCTTCGCTCCAATTTGTATTCCATATACATTACCTTAGTCTAATATATGGGCTATGGATATCTTTTATTGCTATGGCCAATTTCTTGTTTATTTATTTTTTGGTTGATGATATTAAAGAAGAGGATGGTTCTAACTTTTTAGAATTGAATAGTTTCCAACGAAGAATGATTTATAATTGTGCACTAGTTTTGGAGCTTTTGGATGCATCAATCAGATTAAGTTAATTATTATTAAGCACCCAATGTTATCCAGTTAAATAGATGTGATGGATGATTATCATATGCGACTCTTTGTTCTTAATAGTTTACCTAATCTATTTATAAGGTGAAATATCATGATTCTAGATGGTGTGATTTTATTAGGATACAATTAGTAGGTAACTTTCATTTTTAATTGCTAATCTATAATTTCAAATAGAAGGACCAGGGCAAATGACAATTATCTCATGAAAATAGAGGAAAATGACATCAATCTCAGAGAACTGATTCTATTTTTGGTCAAGAAAAGTGAATATTGGATGCTTTATTCTTGCTCACGTAATATGTTATAAAGATTTATAGGGAAGAAATAAATCAAACACATGATTTCATAGCTCTGGGGAACTATTCGATTCTTTAATGTGGCTTCATTCATCTTATTATTCTTTATATGGTGTTTTTTTTAGTTGCCAGTCACATGCTCACATGCCCTGAAGACTAGGAAAAATATGGCCTCCAAAGTTGTATCGTTCACATTTTACGCAATCTAGGAGGGAAGAGTGGCAGTTAAGGACTAAAATGCTCATCCATGCTATACCATACATGTCATGCATACCGTGCGATGAGGTTATCACAATAGGACATGGGTGAGTGCCTATATACCATGTGTTCTAACTCCTATTACTTCACCACAATCTGGATCAATGCGTACACTGGCCCCCTCCCCCCCTCGCCCACCACCCACCCCCACAAAAAAAAGAAAAAAAAAAGAAAAAAAAAGAGAGAGAAGAAAATTCTCTCCTTCCATTCTTCTCTCTCACTCAATGACAAAAAGTTGTCATTGACTACCAATATATGAACTTCCCATAATATTGACGGGATGCCATGCCCACATCAAAGTAATTTTTGTCATTGAAAATGTGTGCCAGCCTAATACATACAAGAATCCTGGTCCTATATATCTGATGCTTAACAGCAGACATAATTGTGTCCGAGATGATTTGTTATTCTAGATTCCTGTGGATGTGTTAATCATGTTTACAGTTTACCTACACCATCTATTGTTGGATCTGTAACCCAAATTACTTAAGTTATCCAAAACGAGGGTGCTCAAACTATCCACCGACCATCTATTGTTGGATGTGTTAATATGGCGTATCCTTTGCAACATGAACCCAAATCTGAAAACTTGTAAATGCATACAAGTAATTAATTCATAAATATTGATTTAAAATTTCGTAGTGGTGATGTAAACTTTAAAGGTTTTGCTACTCTTACTTGACCTTTGTGTTCGTTTTCATTTGGTTGCCTGTAGAGCTTGTTTATCTTATTGAAGTTTGATGATGCCACAATTTTGCAATCATACGACATATTTTAGTTAATATTCTATTCCTTTCCACAGATATCAACATCCTTCGCCCAAGGATCAGGTGAAACCACTTGCTGAATTCGATCATGAGGGAGGTGCATTTCATCATCCATCTGTTTAGATGTTGGTTGTTACTTCACCTATTAAATTTGCCCATTGGCCTCGATCCTGGCAACCAAATCCCATGTCCATTGATTGAAAGATTAATCCCCGTCTTGTTCATCTTGATTGGTTACGGATCTCAGCGTGGCAACTCCTATCATACCATTATTACGTCCCCCATTGGAACGAGTTTTTCAGAGATTGAGATTTTGTTTTAAAAAAATGCTCCCTTTTTCCCTAATGCAAGGACAGCAAATTTTCACCTTCTTTTGTTTTTTTAATGATCTTCGTATCTCGAACTTGTGGAGGCATATGGTTACAGGTCGTAGAAAGGGTTCGTGATTCTGGATCAAATGGACCGGTTCGTGCGGTTAGTGGTGGATCATAACTGGATTGATCTTTATCAAGTCAATTTTTCTGCATCACTAGGTGTTGGATGCCTGGTCGAACGTGCTGGGGTCTACCATTTGTCTTGCACGTCGACCGACCAGGGTTCATTAAGCTGTCTCGGCTTTAGGCTGGCAGCTGAATTTTTATTATTCTGCTGGTTTAGCTATCTTCTATTTAGATTTACTAATTGCAGCATTTGCCTAACAGAGCAGTAAATTCTTTTATTTATTTATTTTATTAAACTTTTTTGGCCAATGAGGACGTGCTTTTTCTTTTTATGCATGGCTGGTCCCTGAAGTATGATGTTGTGCTGCTTGAAGGTAGGATACGAGCCTCGTCTTTATCGCTGACCCGACGAGGACTTAATGCTTACATGATGGCCGAATGAGGATTAATCTTGTACAATTCAAGCGACAAATGGTAGACATGAAGTGAGTGTGCTACGTGCGAAGATGAAAGAATCTACTCGCGTACAAGTTATTTCCTTCCAAAATTCCTAGCTGGAGAGGAGTAAATATGATCAATGGTTGTAATGACCTTGGATGGAGTTGGAATCGAGATTAGAATGAGGGTGGAGACAACTAGACAATTCCCAGCAGGAGTGAAAAAAAAAAAAATGTAAAATACAATAGATGGTAGAGTCAAAACAGCTCATGGGGCTATGATAGAGCCAAACTGCACCCAAGTTCTTCAGGGCAGAACAATATAGGTAGAAGATAGATATAAAATGCAAACATAAATAAGTAGCAACTGGTTATCTAAAATGTCTGTTTTGGGGTGGACATTAGATACGATCACAGGTCTTTTTAAATGATTTGCTTCATATATCAATGATCGGAGAAGATATTTATCATCAACTGGATCGCTTTCTACACGACGGATAACTGAATTTGACATCAGGATTAAGCCTGTGTATCCCGTAGGATATTTTATTTTTTAATCTTATTAGATATATCTACACTAAATTGATACGCGCATCCATTTGTAACAAAATAAAATAAAATTACTTGCCGTATTCGATGGCGAACGAAACCAAATCTCCGGTCGGCTTGGCTTCGTCCGGGTTAAAGTCCGCGGAGTTCGGCTTAAGCCCCTGGACCGTGGCACCGTATTAAAAATACTCTCTTTCTTCGTGGTACTCGACAGCCGAAAGGCCAAAGAGGGGAGAGAGAGAGAGAGAGAATAAAGGAATTCTTGCGATCTAAGCAAAGGGGCGAGGGGCCAAACCCTAGCTCAGTCGTCCTTCTCGTATCCTCGCATCGACGTGAGCTACTTCTAATCCCTTATTCCCTTCTTTCTTTTCTCCACCATGCGATCCATGATTTCCTTGTTTTTACGTTTTATTCTTCAAATTTTTCAGTATCTTCTGCTGATTTTTACCAGGAAAAAGAAAGAAAAAAAGAAGGAAAAGATGACCAACGATGTGGAAATGAAGGAGGTTCAAGCTCCATCCAATTCCTTGTCCTCCACCACCGCTTCTTCCACCCTTCAACGTAATATTACGACAAATTAGCAAAGAAATTAAGGAAAAAAAAACGCTTTTGTTTTCTAATTATCTCCAATTTCTTGTATTTGCCCCTTTTTGGTTGAAAGGAAAAAAAAAAGTAATTTTGGGATTCTTGTTTGGTTTCAGATCTGAAGGAGATTTCTTCCCTGATCGAGACTGGCGCATATGCCAAGGAGGTGCGGCGGATCGTGCGGGCGGTGCGGCTCACCATGATGCTCCGCCAGAAGCTAAGGGCGGCTGTGGTCTCTGCCTTCCTTAGCTATGCCCTTGCCCCGGGCTCTGAGGCCCATTCGAGGCTCTCTTCCTATCTTCCAAAGGTATTAAAGCGATTCGGCACAGCACACTTTAGTTCCCCATGTACCATAATCTTTACTTGCTTAATGTTTTGTGATAATCATATGAAATTGAAAATCTTGAATCTGTCCAATGCTAATTTTTGTTCAAGAATCACAGTATCGCTGTGTTAGGGTATGCTGTGGAAATTTGCTTGATCAGTGCATTGTTATTGATGAGACATGTAATGGATAGCGAATTTAGGCTATAATATTGTTATGATTATGATTTGCCGATTTGTGCCTGATATGACTTGGTGGCCCAACACAAGCGAGACCTTAGTGACTTCTGTTTCAGTATGGAAAAATGGTAGATTCATGTTGATATTGACTTATTAGAATTGAATGGCTCATATTCTTCTTCTTTTTTTTTTTCTGTCAATGTCTTCGGATCATAATATCTTCATAACAATGGTGGTGGAAAATGATGTCAAATAGATAGAGGTGTAGATTACTCAAGCTAATGGTACAAGGGTAGATTGCTGAGCATAATATGTTTAAAACAACACAACTGCTGGGCTGTTAAATTGTTCAAAGAGTATATATGATTTTTAGATTGCCAGTTAGAACAAGAGAGAATGATTTAACCTTTCGTTTACTATTGTTTATGTCAATTCTCAGGTCACTGTGACTAACGTGAAGACTTCTGTAGGATCTGATTTCTACTTGTCAGAGTTTGTTAATCATAGGAAAATGACTCCTTTTGCCATCGGATAACATGGCTTTGAATGAAATTGTCAGGATTTGTTGAAAACTCACTAAACCAATATCCATTTAAGTAGTATAAGCTTTGATCATCCTTTCCTTGGCTTTCAAATGCTTTCATGTACTGAGGATAATAGGTTAGGAGGGGGAGGGGGAGGGGGAGGGGAGGGGCCAGCTTAAAAGCGGATAATATTTTTTGGGGTAAAGTGAATAAGAGATTTTTTGGAATACATGTTCAGTGTAAATCATGAATTCTGGCTAAATCCTAATAGTCTCTTGTATTGTTCTTGCATCATTCCATCACAATCTGCACATATGGATTAATTTTTGTTGGAACCTTCAAGTTACATATGGATACTTGTAGTTTTTTTTACAAGAAAGATATATGTTTAATTTTGATGTGCATCAGCAACTAAGTCTTGATTGTGATGTTGAAATTTACACATATATAGCAATATATAGGTAGAATCAGCTTTCAGTCTACGAGAATGCGTACCTATCTTTTCATTTTCTTTTCTTACCTGTACTTTGCCGGATTAAAAAAAAAGGATTATAGATATGTCTATGTATATAGTCATATTGGTGGTGGTGATGTTGATGGTATTTCCATATACAGGCTATCTGATTGTTTAAAGGCATCTAACAATGGTCATGTGGTTCGTATAGTGTGGCCATGAACATCCACACCAATGGATAGCCGTACATTAATTCTTAAATGAACATGATACTTTCTTTCATATAAACATCATTTATGGTTGACTGACAGGGGAAGTAGGGGTCTGTTTATAGGTGCCTGGCGGCTTCATCTTCAGTTCCACTATGGGAGTTAAAGAAAACATATTAAGATTATTTTCTTGGGTGTAATGAAAGGTTAAGGGCCTGTTTGAATGGTTGGGCCCAAAATCCCATAGGATTTATGGACTAGGCCAGTACAACCATCTAAATTAGGTTGAGCTAGGCTATATTTACGAAAAGCCAAAATGCCTCTAGAGTGGGCCGGCCTGAATCCCATAGGGAGGAAAAAGTCCTCAGCAGGTCTTTTTTTCCTCCCTATGGGATTTGGATCAGCCTACTCTAAAGGCATCTTGGTTTTTGTAAATATAGCCTAGCTCAGTCTGCTTTGAATGGTTGTATTGGTCCAATCCACCAATTCTATAGGATTTTGGGCCCAACCATCCAAATAGGCCCTAATGATTCAGGTGGAATCCAGTCCATGTTGTGTTAGGGCATTGCTACTTCAAATTGGGGATAGTTTGACCAAATGCCTTAATACCATGTAAGTTTTGCTTTCTACACAACATTCAGTGAATCAATAATAACTCCCTACTATGAACTTGATTTTGAATTCTTAAAATTTATCGGACTCTTGACTTGATACCCCATCCAGCATGTACCATATTTGACTATATTTGGATGAGACAATATACAAAATTTTAAAAATGTGATACAAATTTCACATGAGACTGTTTTGGTTAGGGCATTGCATATGGAAAAGGGAATATACTAAAGTTTATTGGTCCCAGGTGGAATTCCAAGGGAATGAAAAATGACTTTGAATGCATTTTGAGTGTGGAAATATGGGGCATCAATAATTCGTAGATATCTGGACTACTCTATGGAGTGCCCAAAGTGGGAGGTACTCTATACCAATACCTAAATTCAATATTTGGTCTGTATATGATTTTCCAAATATGTTCCCAATGTGGTCCCAGGCATGTTGTAGTAGTTTCATATACAAGGCATCTCAAGGCTAAGTTGGATAATTTTTAAGAGACGTCCTTGTACTTGTTGGCCATGGGGATGATTTTGCCTTCTGTGCTATGTGAGCCTTGTATATTCAAATAGTTGAAGCCGCCCTCACCTTTTTCCTGCTTTTCCTTCTTTTGTGTTTTTCACAAGGTAGATATTTTTTTCTTTTCAATGCTGTATCTAGCTAATTTGCTCACCATCCTTGCCAATTTTTTGAACTGGATTACGCATATTGGTCAACCTTGATGTTGTATATTTGAAGTATTTTAGTCTTAAACCTCAAGAACTAACTATAGCTTCTTGTCAAGATTGTAGTCCCAATTTACGACTGTTGTAATGCATAAAATGAGTGGGCTTAAACCAAAGTAGGGCTAGTAAAACATTGGCTCAGGCTTTAAATAGAATACATAGAAGTGGTAAACTACACAATAAAATATCCAAATGACTTCTTAGTCATTCTTGTCCTTCCAATGATACCATAGTGGTGCCTTCAAAACGATTTCTTGTGCAGTTCATTTTCATCCTCTTTTAATCCTAGAGCTTTCTATATATATATATATATTAAATAAAATTATTCTCATGTAGTTCATTTTCATTCACTTTTAAGTCTAGAGGGAGGCCTAGCAATAACGTTTCTCCATTCTGACTTGAGGTCACTGGTTCAAAATGCGGAAATAGTCTCCCTGCATGCAGGGATAAAGCTGTACAGACCTCGTAATGGCGGGAGCCTTGTGCATTGGAATTCCCCTTTTAGTAGCGTCGTGGGTTGGGTGCAGGGGGCATTCATTATTCCTCCATAAAGGTACCTATATCCTGTTGTCAGTAGATAACATTGTTTTGTGAATGATAGGGATGAATAGTAATAAAAAAGTAAGCACTGGGAAAGAGAGGAATAATTCATGGGACAAACCAGTAGATAGGTTTGGTTTGACTTAGTTTGTGAAAGGTGGGTTATCGCATTGACTGGAGTGACTATATTTTACAAAAGTTTAGGCATTTGGCAGGATAACCTGTGATTCCCTCTTTTAGTTGGGTTTATCCTGCAACCAAGTACTATGGAATTGGAAGGTAAGGCCGAGATTTTATATCCATCTAATACATAAAACAAGTTCAAATCTTTATAGCATTTTGCCCTTGTACATGATGCAAAAAACTAAGAGTTTCTTTAGGTTCGCTTTTAGTTATTTCTCACAAGTATCGAATATTCTACAGTTGAATAATAAATGACTTTACTAAAATAGGAGCACTTGTCTCCCGTGAGCATTCAAGGGTAGGCAGCTCCAAGTTGTGGATGTGATATAAGGAAGAAGAGTCATTCTAGAGAATGACAACAATAATGTGGAAGTTTGTAAAACTCTCAAAATATTATTGAGTTTCTTCCCATGGGAGATGATTCTCAAAAATTCTAATTTGTTCTTAGATAATTGAATTAATTAAGAATTATTCAACTATTCATCCATTTTACATTTCTTCTAAATTATTCACGAGTAATTTCAGAAACACTTACAAATCCCAAATTCATCATGTTACAAGTTGCTGGTGATGGTGATCTTTTCCTATAGTTTACTGTTCTGTCTTTTCCATGCTTGCTATTGCATGGGCAAATACATCAGCAATTTTTTTTTTTTGTTAAAACTCTTTTTCAATGTTTACCATCCAATTCCTTCCAAATATATGGGTGAGTTCATTGCACTTTGTCTAAATTCTGGATCTCTGCCTCTAGCCAAATTGTTTGTGAATGCAGAACCCACCACTGTGATCCAGAGGCCCTGGAAGCTCCTCAATCCAAATAAAATATTTTTACATTTACCATTTTTATCTCATAATCTTGTATAAATAGCTTCACCAAATTGCTTTATCTCAATGCTTTGTTTTTCTCGTATTTTATATTGTACCTGTCTTCTTTGCATGAGATAGGAAATTATAGTGGTGCCCCATACCTTTTTTTATGCAACTCGTACGAAGCACCATTGCAACAGTTTACTCCATGGATGCCACACAGCAGATGACTGCCATGAGTATGGGATCTAATTTCTAAAGTAGATAAACTTAATTTCATGGTTATGTTTTTGTTTATTCTTAGCATCCTTTATTGGATCATACGCCAAGATACCCTCATGCATCACCTGATACGAAACATTTCAACCTTTTAGTTTCCTTGTAAGGCTTCCTAACAAAGTACAGGTCATGAAGCTGTTGTTTTCCATCAGCCTTATTTTACTATTTTACTCGTACATCTGTTCATATGCCACTTCTCTCATGAGATGTGATGTGATAAATGGATAGTATTATTCAGGTGCATATGATAATGTTTATACTCATGTTTTATGCTTATCTACATGTGTGGAACACTTTCCTAAATTTATGTCAGCTTGTTTTTAGGATGAGGAACATGATATGGATGTGGATACAGCAACTTCAGCAGCTCAGGGTCCTGCTAAGTATTCTCTGCCGGAGATTGAAATCTACTGTTACTTGCTTGTTCTCATATTTCTGATTGACCAGAAGAGATACAATGAGGTAAGTTTCTATAAACAATGGTTGCTTTAATGCCCTTTCTGGAACTGAAATTGATATGTTATTTCACTTTTTCAATACCTTTTCTCTTGCAGGCTAAAGCTTGTTCCTCTGCCAGCATTGTCCGCCTGAAGAATATGAATAGAAGAACAGTTGATGTTCTAGCATCTCGGCTGTACTTCTATTATTCTTATAGTTATGAACTTACAAACAGTCTTGCCGAAATTCGTGGGTGAGTTTTATATCAAATAAACAAATATAGATGTCCTCATGAGCCTAGCAAATTTTTTTTTTTTCATGAAATGCCTTAGGAAGATGGTTTTAGGATAAAATATTTTCTTTCCCTGCTTGTCAGGACCCTCCTTTCCCTGCATAGAATGGCAACCCTACGGCATGATGAGTTGGGTCAGGTTTGTTTCTTATATTTTGTTATGTATTCAGACATATGGAAGCCACTAGCTTTTAATGATGGTGACATGCAGGAAACTCTTCTGAACCTTCTGCTCCGCAATTACCTCCACTACAACTTATTTGACCAGGCAGAGAAGCTAAGGTCGAAGGCACCACGTTTTGAGGCACATTCAAATCAACAAGTATAACATCTTTCCTAGGATTTATTTGTTTTTTTTACCTTTTCATTTTCAATTTTGGTTGGATCAGCTTATGGTTGTTTGGGAAAAAAATTCGGTGGCATTATTGGTTGTCTTGGTAAAGTTTTTCTGCTAAAACAGGAAAAGTTAGCTAGCATTATTATTTAGGCTATGTCATTAGCACAGAAGGCACCGTGGTTTGATTTTCCAGCGAATGCTAAAACTAGGAATTTTCTTGCAGTTTTGTCGGTATCTGTTCTATTTAGGAAAGATCAGAACCATTCAGTTGGAGTATACGGATGCCAAAGAGAGTCTTCTGCAAGCTGCTCGGAAGGCACCAGTTGCAGCTCGAGGCTTCCGAATCCAATGCAACAAGTGGGCTGTTATTGTCCGCTTACTTCTTGGAGAGATCCCTGAGAGAACCGTTTTTATGCAGAAGGGCATGAAGAAGGCTTTGACACCGTACTTTGAGCTTACAAACGTGAGTACTTTCTATTATTTTAAAAACAATGTTCATCATTTTATGGTTTTAAAAAAAAAATTTCCTTATTTTTAGGCTGTTCGAATTGGGGACTTGGAGTTGTTTAGGACTGTGGCAGAGAAGTTTTCTGGGACTTTCAACTCAGACAGGACGCATAATCTGATTGTGAGACTGCGGCACAATGTGATAAGAACTGGACTCCGCAATATCAGCATCTCCTACTCCCGCGTATCTCTGGCTGATGTAGCGAAGAAGTTGAGATTGGACTCTCAGAATCCTGTGGCCGATGCTGAGAGCATGGTATCCAAGGCCATCCGAGATGGGGCAGTTGATGCGATGATAGATCATGCAAATGGGTGGATGGTTTCTAAAGAGACCGGTGATGTCTACTCAACTAATGAACCACAGATTGCTTTCAATTCGAGGATCGTCTTCTGCTTGAACATGCACAATGAAGCTGTGAGGGCACTGAGGTTCCCACCCAACTCCCATAGGGAGAAAGAAAGCGCAGAGAAGAGGAGGGAGAGGCAACAGCAGGAACAGGAGCTTGCGAAGCATATTGCGGAGGAAGATGATGATGATTTCTGATGATGACTTTGTTTGAGCGCGCATGTTTGTCGATCATTCGATCGGCGAGGAAACTACGAGTGGAAATTACTTATATTCTTTTTTCGTTACTCTTTCTTCTAATTTGCGGTAGTCAGATCTGTGCTTCGGAGCATACGATTTGGATTCTTTATTTAGATTACCTTTGGATGTACTCCGCTAAGATGAGATGGCATGGATTGGTGCTTATTTGCCTCAGATCATAGGTTTTGATGGGAACGGATTGCTTTTTGATTGTTAGACTGGAGAAGGGCTTGGATGATGAGACGATGATGATGTTGATCGTTGCTTGTTGCTAGAAATAATCCTATTGGTATATTGGTTTTGTTTAATAGTACAAATCTAATCTCTCTTCCATTTCATGATCTATGAGATTTTGTTGAGTCGGAAGGATGGAATAGCCAAATCCCGAAGGTTGCAGGGTATGTGAAAAATGTAATGCAATGAATATTTATTAAGAAGACGAAGGATAGGATGGCCGGATCTTGAAGATTGCAGGATATCTGGAAAATTTGATGCGATGACCACGAATCAGTGGAGAATTTTTATGCTCTAAAGCTCCGTCATGGTAAAATACCTTTTGCAGGCTGGCTACACGTGTTGACTTCAAATTTCAACTGAAGGATTGATTGATTATGGCATCCCAGAAGCAAACGAGACATGATTCACAACTGGAATTCGTTATGGCATGGTGTGGGCCATGAGGCTATCATCATTATCTTCTCCTGGTGTCTCGGAACCATGCCCCATTTCCCCATCTCTTCTTCACCTTCACTTACACATGGAAAACAAAGCTAATAAGCTCTTCAATTTCACCAATGCAAAAGTAATAGCCCTTGTGGCGGTCTCGTTTAGATATCAAGTGGAATCGCCGTGGATTAGAGCTAGGTGCTATGCTTTCTCGACTCGGACTCGGATGGTTTCCCCGCCCAGGGACGATGCTTTGAAATCGAATCCAGCTACCTATATTCTTTACCCAAAAAAATAAAATAACACTACCGATTCTCGATCAAGCCCCACCCTCTTTACCCATTGAAAGCCACACCTTTTTGGCATTTAGCACTTCGGCACGCGCCGGAACCGGACGATGCTATAATGCGGCTGCGGCAAAAGTAAAGCATCCTTTTAAAGCCGCGCACCTTGCCATGTTGCACAGGTGGGTTTCCGGTCCCTGATGATGCAGGCCACCGTACCGTTCATTACCCTGCAACATCGGTGGGCGAAGCACGCACTTGAAACTATTTCACATGATTGGATCTTCAAGTGGGACCAACATTCAATTTAGTTCCCTCATCCCTAAGATTTGAAGGCTATGTTCGGTCATATGTCTATAGAACTCCCAGCAAGTTTTCTGGTAGATATAAATTATGGCCGGTGTGAGCTGCAACTACTTGATTTCTTTCTGATAATAAAGCATCGCTTCACAAGCCGAGTTTGCGGAGGGATGTTTAGGTATTGGCAATGTTGGATGCATCAGATTCCACCTCCACTTCTTCCAAGTCGAAGAATCCTCGAGATCTTTACGTTGCCATCTTGGTTTGCCATGCAGGCTCTGAGCAATCATGAGTAAAGGTAAGGTAGATAGCAAGAAATTAAGATACCACTTCCACTATGAAACTCTTGATGGCATTTTAAAATATGAAGAATTAGTGAATCATATCTACGTTAGGCTATAATAGTGTTTCATGATATACTTTTAAAAATGCCGAAAGCATCTGTATCGTAAGATATCTTTTACTTGTTTGGTTGTTTTCCATGAATATATTAAATTTGCACCTCTTTGCTGATGGGCTGGGTCAGGAGCCGGACTAGCCCTGGCTGGAACAATCTAAGTATCCAATTAAGTGGGCTTTGGAGGTCACACTTCCAACAATCGCCTTGGTTTTTTCTGGACCGTCAATCCACCCAACAAGGCCTTTGAGCTCGGTATCTATTTTATTTTGGGCCGGGCATAACCTATCACGCCTTGAGTCCAGCCTAACTAATAATGTATCAGCCTCTTCCTTTGTAGATCCGGAGTGGCCGAACGCGCCTAGCCTTACTTGGCCTGTAGGCAAAATCTTTCCACGGACATCTCCGACGGGAAGATATCGAAATCGAATTGCTCCCAAGTTTCGGAATACGCTTAGGGGAGCTTATCTCAGGCATAAATGCACACACAGAACGATAACGGTACCGGTCCTCGCTGAAATCGATTTCCGGCAACAGGAAAGCAGAGAGAGCGCCCGAAAGAAAGTTATAAAGCTATGGCCACCCCAAAGCTTGAGCCATCCAAGGTCTTCGTTCCCACAAAGAGTGAGCTGGAGATGGCAGGAAAAACTGCTCACTCACATAATACTACAAGAATTCTAATTTTTAATAATTAAAAAGTTTGATACTATATTTCTTAATTCTTATAGTATCAGCCCTAAAATAAAATTAGAGTAGTAGGAGACGGGAGCAGGCCCACCAACTCAGACAATTGTACCGTCCCATATATGCGATCTATAGGACTTCCATGCATGGAAGCAGTGGCTTGAAGAAAAAATGGAGGAAGAAGCGACCCAGCGGATCAAAAAATTTATCCACCGGCCATTGCCATTATTGAGGGTAAAATCATCTCCACCGAAGACATGGCCATCTCAAACATCGCCGATCCCCATTATATTAGGAACCACATTTTTTTCTTCCACCAAATTTGCTAACCGTCGTCCCTGTTGATGAGTTCGATGGCATCCAACCCCAATTCCTTTAGTCGTCTTCCAAATCCTGCTAATGAGCTTCAATTATTATTGAACCATGCTCTTCATTCTAAGTTCATCACTATCCAACCCCACTACTTAATGGTAGATCCTTTCTAAGTTTAGAACTTCCAATTCTTGATACACGATCAACCAAATTCAAGCCTTATGAAATCTGCGCTAACTTCCCGTCAGTTGCTAAGTTCGGCATATTCCGATTTTGCAACTTGCCGAACCCTAGTTTTCTTTAGGTTCGGCGCAATCCAATCTCATCGCTTCTAGCCTCCCTTCTTTTGAGTTTGGATCCATCCGATCTTATAGCCCACCGAACCCTCCAACTCCCTTTGGGTTCAGCAAAATTCGAGTTCTAAACCCGCTGGCCTCCAATTTCTTCCAAATTTGGCTCCATCCGACCTCGAAACCCGCTGGCCAAACTTCAATATTTCTTGAGCTCAATCTCATCTGATCCCATTGTTCGTCGACCCTCTTCCATGCATCCGATGGCCGCCGATCCTATCTTGGTTTCAATCTTATTGGTGGCTGATCTAAGCTCTCTATTGGTCTGATCTCAGCCCGAGCCGACCTGCATTTGAATTTCTACATGCTATTTTTGAAATCGCATAACTGTCTTTTGATAACTAGCCATAATCTTGATAAGACAATTTTAATCATCTGATCCCAAAAATCTCGACCATAAACGTTGTTCGTCGCATCCGATCTGGTGGGGATCATCTACGGATTGCGTCCTATGAACAGCCTTGATTCTTATCTATAAATAAGAATTTCGAAAAGATTTTTAAGTATGATATTTTCTGCCCTTGAATATTTTATTTCTATCATAAAATTTTAATTTAAATATTAAAAAATTTTATTAAAATAATTTTGATTTTAATTTTTTTATAAATCTGACGGTTGAGAGGACCATCCATTTCAATCACTCCAATAAGGATCAAAATGTCGACAGCAACAACCACCGTACTTGAGGTTCCAGTATATTTAACTAGATTAGCCTGCGGCTAGATTTTGAGTTGTCATCGCACGTCATTTATTTTTGAGATAAGAGCATGGTTAATGGATATGCGATGGTTTGCCGAAATTACCCTTTTCTTTTTTTAAAATTTAGGAGGCGTTGCATTATAAGAATACTGCTTTTTAATATATCTCCAGCATATTATAGTATCAATTGCTTGAGCATGGTAACGTCTCCTTGGATGAACTTTTTTTTCTTTCTTTTTTCCTTAGTGATGTGACCAAAAAAAAAAAAATGTTAACCAGCCTGAAGTGTGAGAGTTTTTGTCAGATATTTGAAAAATCTCCAATCAGATGGTAGCTTGCAACCATCATGCTTCTGCATCGCATGCACGCTCAATGGAATCGTATAGGTTGATAAAAGATTAGTGTAAAAAGCAATGAAATTTTTCTATTGAATGAAACTTTAGTTTCCAAGATTCCAAAACTAAACAGGACACCTTAAATAATCTTTGTTTGAGAAGGTATTACGTATGCTAATGTTTTAGAATTCTAGTCATATTTTTTTGTATGCTCCTGATTTTTTTTTGTATTCTTACCATCCGATATGTCTCTATGCTGCTGCCTCTTTCACAAAATTCACTTGTATGGGAGAATTTATCCTCGAATAGATTGTGAGGGTATCCAAACTAGCTCTAAGATCATTTCATGGCATCTATATCCTATTTTATGAAGAATATACTAGGAGAATGCCTTTTTTTTTAATAGATTCTGATTTATAGATGGATGATGAACTGGTTGTTATTTTATATCCAACATATTGGATTTTCTGAATTTTAATTTGTTGTATTTTTTTTTGAGTATTTCTCAAGTTTATAAGTCCTAGATAGCCAAAAAAAAAAAAAAAATTCGGAGCGGAGCTTGTGAGCAAGAGCCCCATTTTGGAAAAAGATCCCATAGGCCACCATATGTTTGAACCGAATGGTTACCCAGAGAGTGCTGGAACTGACTCTCGCTAAATGGACTAACCTAACTATTATAAAATATCAGCTCAAATCTAATTAATTAATTAATTTTATTTTATATATTTTTTATAGTCTTAAACGAAGAAAGCAAAATTGAGTGTATTTGAAACTAGGATTTATACGAAGAAATTTTGTACTCTATAACCTTTTATTTTTATAATGAAGATTTTGTATCGTTTCTACCAGTAAATGTAGATCAATAAATTGGACTATATAAATATTATTATTTTTTCTTGTTCCGTTATTCTCCTCGTCCGTTGCAATATATTTTATTTTTATATATTCACCTGACCTCCTTGCTTCGAAATGCCACCGTCCTTTCTACTTTGGAAAAGGATGGTCAAGAATTTCTTTTTCCTTAAAAAAATGGCTAGGTAGGAAGCAAGTAAGCATCAAATCAGAACGTTCTGGAGACGAGACCCAGCACCGGAGATGTAAAGCTAAAAGAGCTTAACAATGACGTAATAATAATCTTGAAACTTGGCGAGGGGGGTAACAAGATGTAGGGCGACGACGAGTCCCATTTCGCTCCAACTGTGTCTGAACGGAACAATATTCCTCAGATTAATTCAAACCTCATCCAAATCCAATCTACGAAGTAGTTCCTTTCCAACCCCATTCCAGGTCCAACCAGCAGTTTATTATCTCGTTCTGCACGTATCCTTAACAGCGGACTTGTTTCTTAGATTATGAACTCCATGAACCTGCTGCACCTCTCATTATAGCTACAATAATTTAACACGGATTGTAGCTCATAGAATGCTTAATTCAAAACGACGGCAGTTTTACCGTTGGGTGACAATGACCCAACATCTTGATTTATTTCCGGATTGCTTATTACAATGACCAATCATATGACCAATTCAGCAATTCTATTAGTCAATTAGTTAATTATAATAAGATGATGATGACCACCTTAAGATTCACCATAATAAGGTGTGACGAGAGAAAAAATCGACCGCTTTAATTCAAATTTCTTCTAGCTATAGTTGGACTCGGATTGTATCTTTCACGGGAAAAAAAAAAAGATTCATCTTCTTTTGCGATACCAACTTCCGGGCAGATGGAAGAAAGAGATCGAAATGCTTTGAAAACTGTATAAGATGCCATCCAACGGTAGACGAAAAAAAAAAAAAAAGATACAAGCCAAACCAGGGGCGCTCTCCATCACGTTTCGAAATAGACGTGATGCAAATGCTCTCAAACACGTTGCTGTCCTATGTTATCTCTTGGAGTCGGAGGGATCCATCTCTGGCCTCTATTCACTTGCCATCCTTGGCCGATGGAGTCAACATCCGTCCAGCGTGGCGCCTCTGCCGACCCGGAGATTCCCTCATTTCCACAATTGTTCAATCACATGGTACTAATTAAGGAGTACATGGACAGCAACCAATCCAAACACCAGAGCTCTCCGGCTCAACTGCCCGCGTTAGAATCCAAACATGGTATTACTTGCCGTTTAGAATGATGAAGCACTCCAAGTCCCATGCTTACCTGCTCCCATCAACTCATCAATTTAATTTGTTTTCCTTTTTTTCTTTTAATTTTTGGTGCAAATTTTGTTTCCTTTCAAAGCAGCCCTCTTCACTCCTTGTCATCCTAAAATGCCTCTTGCGGCACACCTTACTCCTTGCTTATCCAACTCGTAGGCTCGTTTGATTCGTGAAGAGAAATTTTCTTTTCAAAATTATTATTGTATAAAATTATTTTTCAAAAATATAATATTTAAAATTATAATTTTAATATATTTAATCGATCATAAAAATAATATGTTCTAAAATAATTTATATTTGATTGAGTATCTATTTTTTCTGAAAAAAATAATATATTTGATTGATCATGAAAAAATAATTTATTATATAATAATTTATATTTAATTAAATATTTAATTTTAATATATATATATATTTAATATCTATTGTATTATCAATAGATACAAGATCGTATTTTTCTCCTAAATTTTTTATAAAAGTATTAATATTTTTTTATTCATATATATAATATAATAAAATTTTAATCCTACTAATTTAGTATATTAATATATATTAACATAAATATTAAAATAATATTAATATAAATATTATATTCATATAAATATTAAAATAATATTAATATATTATAAATATAATAATATTTATATCAATATAGATGCATTTGATATTTCATTTTGGTCATCCATATAGAATTTTAGAAAAGACTTTTTTTTCTAGAAAAATAGTCATTAGTTTCTATCTCAAAAAAGCATCCTAAAATCTATTTCTTCATATATTTTATTTTCATAAAACATAAAAATATATTTATCTAAAGCACTTTATTTTTATCATTTTTTTAAAAAAAATTCAACCAAAAATAAAAGCTCTCCTTCAATTTCAAAAAAATTTTTTTGCCTCCCTCTCCTCTAATTTCAAAGATTTTTTTGTCCTCCATCCAATTACAACGATTCAAACGAGTCCTAAGAGATGATTGTAGAATGGTTCGGAATATTTTATTTTCTAATTTTATATGAGAGTTGTTTAGATAACTATTTCATCAAATATATATATATATATATATAAATTATTTGAATAACTGTCTCATCAAAAAAAGGACTACTCCAACTGCTACGCCTACGCGATCTAAACCAAAGGAAGGGTCGGTACAGGGCTTCTCGTCTCAGATAAGCCCAGCTACCCGATAAATTATTGCATGAACCAGCTACCCCCTCTATTTGTGGGAGACCGTGCCCTCCCCGTGACCTCCCTCTCCCTTCCAGGCTCGCACCAAAACCCACCATGCTATCCCATCCAGCCCTACGCTTTTCCTCGCCTTTTCTCACGCTTCACCCCGGACGGACCCCACCACCCAAGGCCACGACAAGCTTTACAGTCTGGCCGCGGGTCCAACCAGACATTTTCGCACTCCCTTCCAAGTCTCAAGCAGAATAGCTTCCCGCTTTTGACCTCTCATTTCCCAAAAATCATAGGATTCCAAGTCTATTACCTGCTTTACTGATTGAAATTTACCGTCTTCTTCCGACCGAAAAAGGCACGATGAAACGAGCCATTAAGGGAATGGGGCTTTTGGAAAAGGAGGATAAAGTTGGGGAGTTACCCAAGGATTTGGCGGGGAGCCAATAATAATATATATGCATATATAAACATATTATAGGGAATGTTCCGGAAAAAGAATTCCCCTCCAACGATAGACGTAAAGTAAAAGAATGGTTAGTGGAGATAATAGAATCATCGAAATAGAAAACGAATAAGGGCAACAGGAAAACGACAGATCATTTAATTTAATTCCCCAACTTAATCGAACAAATTAAACACACATCCATCCACCATACATTACACATTGATAGAGATAAGCACAAAACGAAACTAGAAAAAGAAGGTAAAGTGAAACCGACAACTCGTCCTTCCCCTCTCTTCTCTCCCACATACGCAACAAGAAAGGATAGAGCGAGCCTGCTACACCATCCCAACCAACGCCTTTCCTTTTCCTTGGAACGTCCTAATTACTCCTTCCAAGCTCAGTTGCGGGTGTTGCTCCGGAACGATCCCAGCGCCTTGATGGCCGCCGCTCTCAGGATGTACTGGTGGTATGCCGCCGCGGCCAACGCCCCCAAGAACGGTCCCACCCAGAAGATCCACTGCCACACCACCAACGAAAATATAACGTTACAACCCAGTCCAGATAATTATAACCTGTAACTTAAGTTTTTTTTTTTAATATTAATCATAATTTTCGTCACCTGGTCGTCCCAGGCCTTGCGGTTGTTGTAGATGACGGCAGGTCCCAAGCTCCTGGCCGGGTTGATGCCGGTCCCGGTGATGGGAATGGTGGCAAGGTGCACCATGAACACTGCGAACCCAATTGGAAGTGGAGCCAAGACCTACCAAAAAGAAGCAGCAAGAGGAAAGAAAAGGAACCAAAAAAAAAAAAAAAAAGGTCAGCAGAAAGAAACAAGAGAAAGATGAGCGGGATAATAATAATTTGGTGCTCCCTCTCTAGTGGTAGCTTAATTAGGTAGCATAGTATATGCTCAGTGCGGACCGGGACGTGGGAGTCACGGGCGCTTGCGCTTTGGGGTCGGTGGCGGAGAAGACGGTGTAGACGAGGACGAAGGTGCCGATGATCTCGGCGCCGAGGGCAGTGCCCTTTGGAATAGCCGGAAGCGACCTCGTTGACCCCTCCACCTAAAGAGTTGTAGGGGTGCTTCATGATCCCCTTGACGATGCCCACGCCGCAGATGGCCCCTAGGCACTGCGCCACCATGTACGTCAAAGCCCTCAGCAGAGACACCTTCCTCGCCAGAAACAGCCCGAACGTCACCGCCGGGTTAATATGACCCCCTTCCATTTTAAATACAAGTGATCAGTTTTTCTTTTTTTCTTTTTTTCAAAAAAAAAAAAAAAAAGGCGATCAAGTGAGTGCATGGCAAGAGAGTGGAAAGGTAGCTAGAGAGAGACTAACCGGAGATGCCGGCGGTGCAGTAGACAAGGATGAAGATCATGCCGCCGAAGGACCAGGCGATGCCGAGGTAGCCGACGCCGCCGCACGGGTCGTTCTGGGACTGGACCTTGTAGCCGATGACGGTGGCGATGGTGACGTAGAGGAAGAGGAGGGTGGCCACGAACTCGGCGATCAGGGCCCGGTAGAAGGACCACAGCCGGAGCTCTCCCACGTCCAGCAGAGGCGCCGGCGGTGGATCGGTGTAGTCTTTCGGCGGCGCGTGCTCCGCCTCCTCGCTCACCTCCTTCGACATCTCTCTTCCCTCCTCCTCGCTCGGACTTCTCTCTTCTCTCTCTCTCTCTCTCTCTCCGTGCTCTCCTGCTCTCTCTTTTGGAAAGAGGAGGTGAGGGGGTCGCGGGGGATTTATGGATAAGTTGTGGGCTGCCAAAGCGTGGCTTTCTTTAGAACATTTTTATTAAAGCAATATATCATAAATAAATTAAACAGTGATTTACGAAAACAAATGGTTTACCCAAATGGCCCCTTATCTACAACGGATGCAGGCACCTTTACATGTCCTGCGGTTCCTTCTTATTTTCCAGATGGTTGTAGGGAGTGGGGACATTTTGTTGCCATGCTTGAAAGGACAGAGAGAGAGAGAGAGAGTAGAGGTGTGGTAGATGTGGTCCCCGGTTACAGCGAGACCATGTGATGATATCATGAAGCCTGGTGGGGAGCGGGTGAGATGAGACGGAGGAGAAAGATCCGTCCGCCTGGCATCTAAAATCCCACAGCTTCCTATCTTTCCAACTCCCCGAGGCTCCACGGCGCTAAACGTCCGAGCTCGGATCGAATGAGCCATCACCGCTCATTCAATAGCCCACGGTTGATGTCGCGCTCGTGTCTGGTTCCACGTAACGTGCACATGGGTCCACGTAACGTGTACAGAGATGCAAACAGGGTACGGGGCAGCTGTTAGGCCGGGTTGGGTTCAAGGGAAGCAATTCGGACACGTGGCAGCTTTCTACCACCCAATCGAACACATTTCGTATTTAGAGTATCCGATTATCGCTGACACGGTCCACCGCGAGTTGTGTACAAATCGGCGCCTTGTGCCACTTCCGGAGGGGAGGATGATCCAGCCAGCTAGAAATATACCCCACCCGTGCGCTCCGACCTGCTGGTTGTGGGACCATCTGGGCATCGACCGTTCAGATAGAAGTGAACGGCGATTAGGTTCGAAATTATTCAAAGTTCTAACGTACACCTAGAACCCCGAGTGCTACGAAACCAACGGTCCGGCGGATCTTGTCCTGGATGATCAAAGTAGTCGCACCACTTACCACCATTATCGCGAGAGGTCTGGAGGTGGCCGACGAACCCACCAAATGAGTGGCCGGAGTTTCGACACGTGGTATCTCGTGGTTGGGCCCAGGCATTCTGTCATTGTTTTGCCGTGACCCGCTGACCTGTCGCTGTCGTCCATCTCGACAGCCGTCCTCCCGAACCCTAACAGCAAACTCTCCGTCCGCGGTGTAAAATTCGTCGCACCCTCTCTCTCAATGCTTTCCATGATCCTGACCACCGCCACGTAAAACCGTGAACGCGCGGAAGAGCGCAACACGTGCCACACACACCCAGCCGCTACTTAATTTTTTTAAAAAAATAATAAACCCGATGGCCCATGCATCCTACAGCATCCAAAAATAATATCTATCTAAACTATATAAAATTACTAAAATAAAATATTTATAAATTCTTTTAAAATACTTCCGACAAAGATGATCATCCAATTAACCTAAGAATGAGTAGCAACGAATGATATATAATTCCCTACTAATCTTTAAGTATTCATATGATTATGATAGTTAAAAAATAAAATTAATCTTCAAAGAGACGATGATATATCATATTTTTTTACACAATTCGGAGCTCTGATTTTAGAATATGTGCAAAAATAAATTAAAATTTTAAATTTTTAATAATAAAATCCATCCTTCCCACTGCCAGCTCTATCACTAATATAACAATCAAAATTAATTTTTATTGAATTTAAACATTAAATTTATTAAATAATAAATTTTATTTTAATATGGGGTGAGATTGAGTTCTAAATAGATCACTCATCACTCCAGATTATTTTGATAGTTGGCATAATTAATTTTTTAATATCTATCTAGATGAATAATATATATTTTTAAAATTTTAAATAATATTTTTATAAAAAATATAATATATTATATATTTGTAGAATTTTTATTTTTAGTATGTAAGCAGGTAATTTTATATGGTACGAAAAAAAGCCAGAAGTGAGGACGGTGATGCACTTAAAATCAGTGAAATATTAAATTATCGCTGTACCTTTGGTGTCTTTTTTTTTTTTTGGTAAAATATCTTTCGTGTCTTTGGGTATTAAAAAGGAAGATAGATCCCTCCTTGGGAGACATTGGGCAATTTTCGACAGGCGGCTACTTGTTTCGAGAGGCTTCGGTTTTCGTTTTACCGTTAGAGCGCCCGCAACGGTCAAAGAAAAAACCCGCCTTTTTGGGCTCGCTGCGAACGAACGCCAGGTGCCCAGGGGCAGCCGATCTGCGTACGCGGGAGTTTGCCCAACGGCCTTGGACAAGCTCTTGAAAAAATCTCTGTTATCTAATTAATTTTTTTAAGATAAAAAACTTTTGGATAAAAAAAAAATTATAGAAAAGAAAAGTTTATACGAGAGAAATGGGTTTTTAAACTTTATGTGGAATGAAAATTAGAGAATTTTTTTTTTATTTTTTAAAAATATCCTTTCAATCCTACCCCTTTATATTATATTTATATAATATTACATGTATAATATTAATATTAATATTCATATCATAATATTTATAATATATTGATATATAATAATATAATATTAATATATAATTAATATTATATTAATATAAATATTATATAATATTATATAAAGTTTGGGATAAAAAATATATAGTATTATATATATTAAGGATATAATATATATTTTTATATATTTTTTTTTAAAAAATAAATACTCAACTAAATAGAAGCTACTCGAAAACAAGCTATCATCCCATGATCATCCAAATATATCAAAATTATTTTCATAAATATCATATTTTTAAAAAATATTTTTTTAAAAGAATAATATTTCAAGAAGAAAAATTTTTCGTATGATGAACCTCACAGGTCCTAAGTGTAAGGTTTTGATATAGTAAATTTGCATGAAATAATTATCATGCACCTTTGCCTGCACTGCTCACCGTATGTCTTATTTTTGTATGTAATATATATATATATATATATATATATATATATATATATATATATATATATATATATATATATATATATGCCTCCGTTCATGCTCAAATTGACTAAACCATCAATGGAATGATTACTTTGGAATGCAGGAGTTTAATGATTCCTTATCTGCTTTAGTTTCTGTGATTATTTAATTTATATGGTATATTTATTTACTCTGGATTTAAAAGAAAAGGTAATTCTGTCTGTTTTTTGAAAAATTTACGCTATTCTTATGCAAGGTGAAGGGAGGGCGGTTGGAGATTTAGAAGATGTTCCCCAATTAAGCTAGATAAAAAGAGCATTATTCCATCAGGTTGGTGACAGTGCCCCTCCAAGGCTCGATCAATGGGCAGATTCCCAATTAACTTATTTACGTAAATTATTTAGGGCTCTTACGGGAGGACATTCAGTTCGAATCTCCATTCTCGTGGTCCCCTCCAATAATCCCCAATCCCCGTCCATCACATTCATTCCTTAAATTTCACGAGTGGATCCCGTGCACTTCCATAAGAGTAATATTTTCTTTACTATGGCGCTCATTCATCATATATTTTAACATAAATCATTTTTATTGGAACCTTAGGCAAATCTAGCATATTGTCATGTAGATACGGTGTATTAGAAAAATAAACAATAGAAATGGCCGATATTTAAAAATACATTTTATTTTTTTCTTATATATATATTTTTATTAATTATTTTATAATTTTTTTTATATTTATATCCAGAATATCATCCTACCACTTGCTCTCATAAAGATTCATTTGGTTCCCAAGAAGAATTTTAATCATAATAGAATATATTCTCTGAAATGTTGATGTTGGAAAGATGTGTTATAGAAAAATAAGTTTGTTGTGTCTGGTTGACTATGAAAGAATAGCATAGAAAGCCTTCTTAAATAAAAATATATAAAAATATATTCTTAATAAAAAAGAATTATAAGCCACCGAGAGTAAGTGCACTTTGGATAAAAGTTTTTATCTCGTTTCTCAATTCATAAAATTGGGTGGATTTCTATATTTTATAGGATCATGAACTAATTCTCAAGTTTCGGTAGCAATTTTGCTAACCATTTTCCAAACTTGTGATGATGTCACTCTGGAATTACAGATACATGCATCCCCCCATGAAAGAAAATGGACGTAGCATCTACTAAAATTTTCCAAATTGAACACCCAATGATGGGTCCTCAGAGTATCATCAATTCCAACTGATTTTAGAATGCAGAGATCGATGAGGTATTTCAAAGCATGAGGCATGTTGTGTTGGAAATTAAGGCTGGCAAACTAATAGCAAACCTTATTCGTCACATGGTAGCCAATTTTATCAAGCAACAACCTTGGTTGGTTGGTTGGTTGCTGTCATCTTCTACTCATCCGAGGGACGCAGTAAGCCCTTCTGGCGGCTTCCACCGAGGAGGGGAATATGCCCGTAGGATTAACCAGATCGCTAAGCGAAGCGGTGGGCCCTCAATTATGGCAAGCCGCAAGCTAACGGGGACGCGGTCGGTTGGATGCCTTTCCAACCTCGCATCAAGCCACCACCATTTTATTCTAATTATATTGGATTGACATCTAATAGAATGGGACTTCAATAAAGTAGTTGATTCAATGGCGTCGCTGTCACCATTTTATTCTAATTATATTTGATTTTTCTTTTATTTATTTATTTATTTATTTGCTTATTTTACAATTTTTTTGTGGGTATACTTTATATGCCACATGTTGTACTATTTTATGATGGAATGGATGGACTTAGCTACATGGTCTGCTTTCAATTTAAATGTGATCGGGTTGCATACTTAAATGACATCAATTTGGCATGCACTTTGATGATGCTAATGTGCCGAAAATATTACAATAATATCCAGGGTTGAGTGAATTAGAAGAGGAGTCATCATTTGTTAGATTCTAGGGTGGCTCATGGAAATTGCTTATCAAGGCATAATAGAGGTTGACAAAGACTAAAAGCCAGTCCGTTATGGTAACCAATAATGGTTGTTATGGGTGTGGGAACATGGTTCTAATGAAAATTTTGTGCAGACAAATTCAAGGTTTCATAAAAGAATGTACGATGACGACATGATTGCCATCAATCGGGGCTTCTGAATTGAATCTAAGATAAGAGGTGTACCTAGAAATTATCCAAGTTCTACTCAGATTGTACGTGGACGATTCGATTTATACTTGGAAAGGGAAGGTTTGGATCCATGTTCCTCCTGCCCTCGACAACGCTCCAAGATGAGACCATGCAGGTGGAATTAATTTCTACCTAACCCACTCAAATTATGAGCTTTCATGCTCTTGCCATCAAGACATGCTGCTGCATTGATATTATGCATCAGATTTTATTATGCCTGGTGGATGCCAACAAGTGCATGGTAGCCTTACCATGGAGCAATGACCATGACAACTATACCAAATTAGCACCCACATGAAATATGTCTCTTTCTCTACACTTTTGACATTTTATTTGGTTCAGAAGACTGGTGTTTGAAATGCTGCTAATTGAGCCATCCAAAATTAAGGTCATTTTAGCTTTGCCATTACCCCTATCTATTTATTTTTTATGCTTTTTTTGGGTCGGAAACATAAAATTTTGTACCGGACTGAATCGTCCGATGCATTTCATGCTGTATTATATCGATAATATATCAGTACATCGAGGCAGATGTAAACATACCGTATTATATTATATATTGATATTATAGTGAAATTGATGGATTAATAGACTAAACCGATATAAACTGAAGTAGCCTAGTCAACTCTGCATCTTGATCAAGCTTAGGGCCCTGAACAATCACTGAGATATACCGACCCTTGTTCGAAATGTTTGCATGAACAATGAGCAACTTGGATTTACGTCGCCTCCATTGGAAGTATCCCAGTGTAAAAAGGAGCAGATTCGAAGCAGCATTTAAAACATGACGGGTTCCGACGTTTGGTGGGTGATGGAGGATTTGGAACAAATCTTATCCTGAAGGCAGCATGCAGAAAACCACAAAAATCGAAAGGTCTTGCGCATTAATTGAGGTTTGTTTTGTTGAGACATATGCGAAAGAGTGGCCTATTGGCTAGAGAATCCTCAACCCTGCTAATATCGTCCGAACTTACGATGAATATTTTAAAGATTTATTTGATTTCTGATTGAAATTGGTATCTGAATCAATTGGGAAGTCAAGGTGTTTGATTTGTATCTGGAATCAAAATCAAAATCAAAATCAAAATTGGAAGGAATGATTTAAATTCTTGTGAGAGAGTTGGAATTAAATTTTAGGAGGATTGAGCCCTCCATGAAATGAAATTGGTAGGAATGGAAGTTACCAATTTCAATGCCTTTTTTAGGCTCCAATTTTTCCCAACCAAATGTATCCTAAGATGAATTGTGTGCTTTGACATCTAATAAGATGTGATGGGGAACCGTGCCCATTTTAGAACCACGTAAGCTACCAGAACATAAGCCATAGATAAACCAACTCGCTAATTCAAGCCATCTATAAACCAAGAACATAAGCCAACAAAGCAAAAGATTCAAGATCAAGGCATTTCAACAAACTTGAGGGGAAAAAAAATGCAACAGTAAGAGGATTTAAATGACCAAATAAGCCTAAAATCCAACCCAGAAATTATAACGAGCAGAGCACGCTGAAAGCATCACCAAATACTCCGCCAGGATTATCTATGGCCGAGCTAAGCAAAGGTAGATGCATTCAAGGATGGCAGATCCTGTATATATTTATCCAAAAAATATATACAAGTGTGGATGGCAAAGGGAAAAGGTTGGGCTAGAAGCACTCTTGTGCGGCCTCCGACTGAGCCTGCTCTAAAAATGGAGTTTAAGATGAAACCCGCCTTGGGCCTTCACAGAGGCTCCGGCTAAGCCTGCCCTGAACTCATCTTATCGGAACACGGAACCCATCTGGACATCTTATCCAACAACCAATAGCGATAGTCCGATAGAATTAAATAATGTCTTCGTGATGCGTTTGGTTTTCCTTTTTTTTTTATTATTATTATTAAGCAAAAGCAAAATATTGCTTAGGCAACGTAGTTACCAAACACATTAAAATTTAATTTTTTTTTTTAACTAAGCAAGCAAGCAAACTCACGTCCCTCAAAGCAAAGAATAGCAATAAAAATAAATTAATTAAAAATCAAAATATAATAATAGAAAGATCTTAAAACAAATCTAACTTCAAATGATTGAAAACCTCGGAAAAATAGAGAGAAATCATTCTTATCTCTAAAGAAAACATAGAATCCAAAAAATACCTCTTTTTCGTAGGGCTTGACGATAATGAACCGGCTAAAAAAAAATTTCTTCATTCATCGAGAAGAGAGCATAGCATTATTCGGACTCATCGACCAGACAGACGAAGGGCAAGAATATGGAAGAAGAGAGAGAAAGGAATAAGAAGATGAAGAGCTCAGCGAGAGAGAAAGGTTCGACATGAAGGAAGAAAGAGGTGAAGAGCTCGATGAGAAAAAATGGTTCGGACCCTTTACTTTATAATTTGGTATTTTAGACGTGGGAAAGCAACTTTTAGGAAGCAAAAAAATATAGAAAAAAAAATTTGGAAAGTAAAAAATTTTTACTTTGCATATAAAGTAATCATTTTATTTTATTTTTTTATTTTTATCTTTTGCTTTTCATGATGTTACCAAATATTACTTTTAGATTTTTATTTTTTAAAAAATTAAATAATAAATAATATATAATTTTTAATGACTAACCAAATCCATCCTAAATATTTTAATACTTTCCCCGTTTAGAGCATTCATATTTTTGCTAATAATAAGTTTATCTAATCATAACGGTAGATTAGAGGCCGGCACTTAGCAACACAATGCTACAAACTTGGTTGCGCTTTAATTGTTTCTAACCGGTCTTAGCAAAACCGATCTCGCTGATACAATGAATTCCAAATGGCTCTTATGAGTATGTCCATGTACCACGTATACATATTTTACAACAAAATTTTCAATTCTATAAATGTATATCTTTACATTGTATACAATTTTATATATTATTATAGAAGGAAAGGATTTATGCATATATATTATTATAAAAGGTAAGGATTTATACTGCAAGATCAATTAGTTTTTCTACTACCATGAAATGATACGTGAAATGTTTAAAACTTAAGAAACGCAGCAATTTAGATAATTGAGTTGACTTTTGATGAGGGAATCGAATGATTTATATCCATGTAACATGCTGAAACAAATGAGTCGCCCCACCCATCTTTTCCTTCTAATAGTCACCAAGTTTAGCCAAATTCACAAGCATACATGCATGTGCAATTAACGAGTATTTGCAGAAGATAACGTCAAAAATAATGTGACATGTAACAATTCAGAAGGATTAAGTTGCTTTGATAAGTGAATTAGATGATTCACATCATTGCCATGGACATCAACACATGACTATAATGATACAGAATCTGTCAAGTTTAAATAGATGCATGCATGAAGCCCTAAAATGCTCCTAAGAATAAAGAGCGCCTATGTTTGTCATCTGCATCCAAGAAGAATAATTTGGTGTCAAAAAATAGTGTCCCTCTCATCCTCAGGAATTCTCAATGTAATTGTGTGAGATGAAACCGCCATGAGTATGGTTAACTTTCTCCATTCTCTCATCCCCTGATGCACGTCTTTTAATGGGTGAGTTGGGATGAAATAAGGACATCATGGTTGGGAGACCATGTCCCCCTCTCCCCCAGAACAGCAGCTATTCATGCTCCCATTTTCTCATGTTCCACTCCTTGGGCCAATCAAAGGGGCATCATCCCTCACATGCTGCAGAGGGTAATCAAAGGATTGGCTTGGAAGAGTAATTACTCTCGTACGTCAATCCAATGTATGGCTTGCTTAAATCCGGGTCTAAATGGAGGATGGTGGAGGGTAAATCGAGGATATGACAGGCATCACTTATTTGATTTGAACGGTGAGATCCAGGGGCAAAGCCTTGTTCAATTGCCTTCTTGTTCTCTTTTTTTGATACAAGCCCCCTCGTTCTCGGATTATTTGATGGAAAAGGTCTTCGGATTATTTGATGCTCAATGCAAGCCGCAAGATGGAACAGAAACGACTACAATTAACGGTCTTTGGACTACCCTTGAGATACCGATTGTTTTTTCTTTTTTTCTCAAAAAAAATATTGTTCTCAAGGACCTCCATCTATCTTATTTTCCTCTTTCTTTTATTTCGTGGGTAGCGAGATGGATTGAGTATATTATTTAACAAAATAATGGGTATTTACTAATTTTCATGGAAATAATGAAGCATGCACTCAATTATTGGTAAAAATTTTGTATATATGCCATGCTGGATGAATCACAAAGTTCGTACATTGATAATATATACCTAGATTAAGCCCAAACTCTTCAATAACATTATATCAGGATATGTCAATATTAGGTCTAGATTTCATTATATTTTTAAGATCAAAATTTTGCTTCATATCCTCAGTGATGATGATGGTGATGGATAATAAAAAATTATTGATGGGATGTTAACGTCAACTAGAATTTTCTTTTATTTATGATTAAAAATTATTGGTGTGATGGCTTTTTTTTATAATTTCTTTTACATCTTGTGCATCAAATTTTCTGAGTTGACGGCATTATGATGCATGCTTTTGAAATCAACCATATTGCCTAGGGTACCCTGCTCTACCGGCATCCAAGTTATAATGAGTTTAGTTTTTTTTTCATAGGGATAATTAAATTTTTGAGGGGATTGATTTTATACGACATCTTTGATCTGAATATAACAAAAAAAAAAAAAAAAAAAGCATGACTCATATGGGTTAAAATCTTATGTAAGATAAAACTAGAAGAATTCCGTACTATAAATATTAAAAATCAAAGTAGCATGGATGTGAAGATAATTTAATCATCCAAGCCATCCAATTTTTTGATCATAATATGTGCCGAGACGGTCCAACCATTCTCAACAAGACCGTGTAAAGAAATTGAAATCCAAAACTTCATTCTCTTGTCATAATTTTAATCACAACGAAGCTTTATCTCAAAAACAAATATATTTCAATGACATAAATTTAATTTAAATAAAAATTTAGATAAATTACACTAGGCTGCTTTAACGAGTCTTACATGATGGAGGTGCTTTCAATGAATTGATGTCACCGGCGAGACTTATGCCCGCCGTCCAAGCAAGGTAATCCCAATAAAAATGTAGCATATTTAGAATTTGTGAAAAAAAATAAACATGTTAAATAATTTTTAAATGTTAGTTTGTTTAAATCTTCCAAGTATTGTTTGACGCACTTGTTCTTTTAGAAAGATTGCTAATGAAAAGGATTATAAGAACTTCCAAAACATGTTCCCTCGTCAAATCGTAAAGCGTGGAACTTGAAGGGAAAACCAAAATTGGTCTTGAGCGGGCCTATATGCTGTTTGTAATAGGTCAATGTTAGGGATTGATAAGTTTCCAACAATTTGCAAGCAATATCGTTGCAGAAAATTTCAAGAAAGCTTAACCTCTTGGGGCGCTAAAGGGATTATTATCGGAAAGAGAGTATCTTAAGGTTGATAATGAAAAGAATAACATAGAGGGTTCTTTAAGCTGTTTTGCTATTTTGGCTTGTAATTTGCGCCTCAAAGATAATTATCCTTCCTCTATCAAACTCCATCATCTTTTCGTGTCATGCAAACTCTAATTTATAGCTAAATAAACTTTAAGATTTGCTATTTGATTGCATGGACATTGGCTAATAGAATATATCTTTGTACTTAAGAATAGTTTTTTTGCGGTTTCATTGCATGCCTTTTTTTTTTTTTTTTTTTTTGGTCCTTCGTTGGTTGTAAGTTCAACACTACTATTTACATGACTGCTATTTGCTTGATAACGAGTCAAAAAAACGGGTTCAATCCATCACTTGAACTCAATCAAATCAATTTTATGCTTCATGGTAGCCCCTCATTTGATGGGTGAAGACCCATGCAAGCGATGAGAGTAAAGATCAAAGATTTAACTATGTTATACTAAATCATGCTACCATGAAAAATACTTTTTTATTTAATATTATAATAATATCTTTAATATTTAATTAATAACTTTTTATATATAATAAATTAATTAATTAATATTTGATATTATCCGATTCGTTGCATGCTTCGGAAGTTTTTTTTATTTTTTTCAATTTTTTGAAACAATTGGACGGTCACATGCCTATAGCATGAGATCAACCCATGAAATTAAGATATAAAAGAAAGATACATCCTTTATAGTAGAATTTATTCTACTAAGATGCAAATAGTTATCGATGGTTTTCTCCTATGATATAACAAACTACCTGATATTTTTCTTGGAGTGTACTCCACCAAAAAAGAACTAGATCGGACCCGAACTAACTAAATCCAAATGCTTTAAAAATCGGCAAACTTGATTGAAATAATTTCTCTTAATCATCTTTTATGCGGAAATAATGCTCTTCTCAAGTGCTTAATGAATGCTCTTGAATTCACTCAATTAGTACTCTCGATTCTCTTTTAGATGAAAGAAAATATTATTCTAATAGATGAAAAGTGCGATTTCTTTTCTATTTATAGATATGAAAAAATGAGTATGATTGGATGCTTATGCATTCTTTCATTGGATATATCTCTTCATATAATCCATATGTTTATCAAGAATTGTATCTCTTAGAATTATCATTAGATCTAATGCATTTTTTCATTTACGGAGGTCTCCCAAAGAGTTTGTTTGCGATGCATCCATTTAGGATATTTTGTGAAGAAAGAAAGTGACTTAAAATAATTAGAGTTGGGTCCATAAAGTTTCATGAAATTTTAAGAGAGGAGAGAAAAATAACTAGCATTAACAACCAATATCTACATATCATTTGAGAGTAACTGGAAGGAACCATAACGGAAAACATAGGTTTTGAAAGGGAACCTCTTGCAGTAGGATTAATCAAGTTATAGGCAAAAACAAGCAAACATAAAATATTTAGGGCTAATAAATTCGAGTATGTGACTATTAAGACTAAAGAGGGTACGAAATAAATGGTATCAACATTACTTGTTTTTTGAATGTTTTCTTTGTGGAACGCTATCATATTTGTCTGCGGTTACATTAGGTATAAAGGAACTCTGGGGAGTTGATTCCTCGTTGAAGAGCTTTACATCTAAAGAATAAGATAAAACTGCATATATGCTAATTAAATTTTAAATTTCCGCAGAACACCAACGTATCTGGCTTGAATTTTAAAATACTGATGCTTGGCTCGTAGCCAATCATGTCAACCTATTTGACCCTTATTTTTGAAGCTTGCTCAAGTCATCGTCGTGCTCCATGGTTGCCTCGTACCTTAAATGATGATGGCAAGTCGCAATGCTTCAACAAGCTCTCTTTTCGAACATGCAATTTAATTCTTGGTTAACCGGTAGACCAAATCTATTCAGATATTTTGTCTGATTATTCAAATAATTTGTAGTAGCATTTATTATTTGGTAAAAAGCTAGGGCTTTGTCCACAGGTTTTCAATAATTTTTTTTTATAAAAAAAGTTTAAATTAGATTTATATTCTTAATATTTAGAAATTGATGAAGAGGCTTAGCCTAGCCATTATTTTTATATTTTTTTTGATGGTTGTACTATTCTAAGTCATAAATTTTATGAAATTTTAGATTTAATCATCCAAACAAGCTCCGCTGTCTCTATAATTTTGCCATCGTGTTTTCTATAGATTATTGAATGGGAAGGCTCCATTGGACTAAGAGTTAAAGTTGGTGAGTTTATTTTTTATACAGTGATTCTATGGGGTGTCGGACGTGCAAGATGGGTGTAGAAAGTAAGAATTCATTTAAGAGCAACAATGCTTTTTGGGATCGATTACCATGCAGAAGGATATTCGTATCTCCCCTTTTTGTGAGATGGAGATGGAGGAATCAATTGGTCACGTACTATTTGATTACCCAAAGCTACGTAGATTTGGAGATAGACCTTCAGATCTTGGAGGTTTGAGGTTTTAATCTAGATTGTTAAGCAGGGTACTCCCAGAATGGTAGATGATTACAGGCCAATTTCATCATGCTTATCATTTATGGTTAGCCAGAAGTAGAAGATTCTTTTAAAATATCAATCAAAGTCCTCTATTTACTATTTTGAGAGCTCATTGGAGGTGTTGATGGGACTTAGATTCTGCACGACTAGGTTTTGTATCCCATATGGTTTATTTTACTTAGGAATCTCTATTCCTAACTTTCTTAAAATCAACTTCAATAATAATATAAAAAATTAGAGTACAACTGGTGCCGGTTTTGTCATTCGGAATTCCAGATCAACAATTGTTATAGCGGGTGGCTCTTCTTTTTGTGATACGATAATCTCATTGGATAAAATGAAAGTTGCAAGGAAAGATTTGATTTATGTCATCACAATCCCACATCTCCTAAATTAATTTACAAGTACATTCATGCAAATCATATTATACTGGAAGGGGTATATATAGAACTAATCTTCTAAATTAACTTGGAAGTACATCGTTGGAGGCCTATTCATCCCCCGGTGGTGGATATTTGGAGATCTAAATCGAGGGTAGTTTTCTTTGCACTATAATTTTCTTTTCTTTTATCAAGATATTTTCGGTGACTAATCCAACTTGGTATATTTACTCAAGAACTCTATAAAATAAAATAGCTCAATCAACTAAAAAATAAAATTATTTAATCTTATAAATACTAATTACTACGTGCAATTATGGAAACATCAATTTTGTTTTGGAATGGGGGCATCTCGGTTCGTTAATAAAAGATGAAAGCCGAATGCGCCTATTCTCCAGTCAGGCTGGTTAGCCGATAAGCTGGCAAACGCAACGTTATTTCACAGCAAAAACAGAATTTTTTTAATTGTTTTTTTCCTCGGCAAAGCGGACGGGGAAAGAAAAGGGCAAACAAAAGGGGGCGAAAGAGACGCACAACAAAGCAGTCAGAGAGAGGAGAGAGAGAGATTCTCTCTCGCTCGATCGTGCTCCCGATCGGATCCTCAGGTCCTCGTCGTATATTTGGAAAATATGCATTACTGAGAGAAAACACCCGAAAACCCTAATCCCCCTCCCTTTCCCTCGCCGGAGCTCCCCGATCGGAACCCAAACCCTAGCCTCCTCCCACCCTCATGGCCTCCATCGCCGATCCCTCCTCAACTTCTCACTCCCCCCGCCCCGCCCGACCCTCACGCGGCCCCTCCTTCGCGTGGTCCCACGTCGCCGCCACCGCGTCCCCCTCATCTCCCCCGCCTGCGGCCGCTACGATCCTTCATCCGGAGCCGTCCTATAGCTCCCCTCCGGTGCCACCCGAGAACGTGGCCTCATCGTCCAGCACCGTTCCTCGGTCCCCGGTGCCATCGGATGAACCGGAGCACGGGAGCAACGGCGATGATGCGGCCTCCGCCCCTGCCGCCGCCCGAGGGAAGAAGCCTGCGTGGCAAAGGCCATCCAACGGCTCGATCGAGGTTGGTCCTGTCATGGGGGCGGTGTCCTGGCCCGCTCTCTCCGAGTCCACCAAGGCCTCCCCCAAATCGTCATCCTCCGATGCTCTCAAGGGTTCTTTCGATGGAACAGTCTCTGCTTTCCCTGTGAGATCTCCAAACTTTCTCGAAATTTCAATACTATTTCGGAGAGGAAAAAAGAAAAGGTCGAGATCAATAGAGATGCATGTGCTTCTTTTAACTTTATATGTTGGTTTGTGTATATATACATATCACCTTTTGGAATTAGGGGCCCGTGATATCAACTCCTTCTCCGAGGCCAAATTTGAACAATATAAACCTGAATTCAACCCCAAACCATGTAGCTCCTCCTGTTCGCCAGAAACCCAACAAGCGCGGCGGCGGCGGCGGAAGTAGCAGTGATACGCCGGCCAATGGTGCCCCGCCACTACAATCTCCGCCGCCGGCTTCGGCAGCGGCGACTCAGATCACTCCAGGCAAAGAAACTATCCCAGAACCATCTCCCGGAGACCTCCCCAGCAAGAACAGCGGCAACAGCAACTGGGACCATGGTACCAGGGGCGGTAGTTTCGCACCTCAGCAACATGGCGGGAATGATCACTATCGGGTTTACGGCGGCAACCGGAGGGGTGGCGGTGGGTCCCATCGCGGCAGCTATGGAAGCCGACGGGATCAGGATCGCGGGAGCTTCGTGTGGAGTCATCGAGGTTTTAGCGGCAGAGATGCCAGTGTGCAGCAGCGGGGTGTTCGACCATTTCCCAGACCACCTCCGCCACCGTTCCTCAGTCCACCTCCCCAGGTCCGACCTTTTGGGAATCCTATCGGCTACCCTGGTGAGTTTCATGCACATTCCGTGGCTGGTTTGTGGTATATCCTCCCATGTGGCGTTGAGATTCATTGTTTATAACTGCGATCTTGGTCTCCTTGTTAGATATGCCTTCGCCTGTGTATTATGTGGCAACACCTCCACCTCCCGAGACTATCAGTGGTTTGCCTTTTGTTGCTCATCCAGCAGCAGCACCACCCCCTCCCATGTTTTCCCCGCCGGCGATAGATCATCCACGTGCGATGTTACTGAAGCAGATAAATTACTACTTCAGGTGATTCCATAGTCCATAAATATAATCCTTCCAGTGACTAATGAAGTATTCGTTTATGTTAGTATCTCTTTTCCTTTTTTCTGTTTTTGTGCAGTTCTGATAATTTGTGCAAGGACATTTTCTTGCGGCGGAACATGGATGAGCAGGGCTGGGTTCCTATAACCTTGATTGCTGGTTTCAACAGAGTAAGTTATTTTAGAACACTCACTTTACTGCCCTATCGTGTATGTGTATGCATGTGCGTGTGGATTGGCCTCTTTGTTGCATGTGCTGCAGTTTATTAGTAGACGCTTGCTTTTTTGCGGATTTTAGTATGTACGGCTGTTTATGAGACTGGATTTCTTTTCAAGCTCACCTGCACCAATAATCCTTTAATATTAGTGTGTAATATATGGATGTGTATGTGTGTTCTACCAAGAATGAGTGAGAGATGAAGCAGGAATGCAACATCATGTACTTGAATAAGAGACACGAGTTGGTTAGAACTTAAGGTGAACTCTTATGAGTGAGAAAAAAATACATGGAGCAAATGAAGTCCTAGCTTGGAAACATGACTTGAAGAAGGCACAGACCAAACACCAGGATTTGCTCTAGATGGCTTTGATTGATTCCACCCTTGAATCTTAGATTATTTGACTCTCTCCTTCAATGAATTCTTCCAACTTGCTGAGCTTGAAGACCGCTCATCATGCATACATACAATGTGATAGATAGATCGTGACAATGTGGATTACGTGCAGTCATGCATGAGTGCACAATGGAACTTGCATATGTTTGTCCTTAGATCCATCACCTCTGTGTTTTGTTTTCTGGACCACCGTACTCATTGGCCATCGTAAGGGTCATCCATCCCATATAAAGCTAAGCTATTCATAATGTGCCAGACTTGGCACTAAGAAAGAATGTTTAATCTGGCTCATGTGACACATAGGCTGACTTATACATTTGTTTGCCACTGTGAATTTTGCTTATGAACATCAATCTGCAGGTCTATTTATTTATGCCCTTGAATTTGGTTCAAGGAAAATCATCAATTACGTTGCATGAGGAATGATTAGTTCCAGTAGCATTTGTTCATCAGCTGATCTTGATTCATTGGTTCTGATTATGCAGGAAAGTTAGCAAGAGGCTCAATATAATAGATTTTTAAGAACTCAAACACCAATCTTTTGAGCAAAGGAACTGCTGCTTAGTAAAAATTGTCGGCTGTTTCACCTACTAAAGTTCCTGGAAAAAAATAAAAGCATATTTTCATAAATTCAATATTCTTTGTTACATGGACCAAAAACATTAGAATGGATGTAAAAAAGGGCGTGTGAGAAAGGTCACCAGTCAGAGCAACAATTTTTGTTTGTTAGTGAGGTGATCAGTAGTTAGACTGGGAATGAGATTACACTTTGCTTTTCAGATATTTGCATTTTCCATTTAGTGCTAAAATACTTTTTATTTTTTTCTATTAAGAATCTTTTATGATTATTTTTGGTACTAATCGGGAGGTTGATAGTTATTTTGGAATATTATTATGCTTTGCTATTTACATAAGTACAGTTTTTATTGAGTGCTAAAATAAATTGCTGGTCCTGCTGTTAAGGGTCTCTTAGGATTCTTTGGGAATTATGAAAGGTTATAACATTAATTTTAGGATTGTAAAATGTTTGTGGTTGATAGGCTTGATTTGATGGACCAAATAAACTATAATGAGTCCCTCAATCTAGTAATGGGAGCCAGCCTTTGTTACCAAACTTCTTTATCTTAGGTCCAGTACTTGCTGAGAAATCTTTATCCTGTGCACATCGTCGCTCCTATTTACACTTAAGGTGCATCATACACTTCTTTGTGACCTAAAGTTTGCGACGTCTGTGAGGACACAGTTATACTAAATTACTAGGATGCTGTCATACGACCTTTCCACTTGTTTACATACAGCTTGGTCAGATTTAGATCTTCGTACAAATCTTTTGCTGCAGAGCCAACTTTTGCAAAAGAAAGTCGTTGACCTTTTTATGTTTTACTAAAGCATCAGAATGCATCAACTTCCCCTGTAAATTTAAGATTTTCCTTTTCAAGGTGATGATACTGGTTTGAGTGTGGCACCTCACTTACATATGGATTTGAGATAGAAATTATAGAATTTTATTAAAATTATTGTGTATGTTTTTAATGTGTTTTATAACATCAGAGTTTCAGTTTAGGAAAAATGAAATCACGCATCCAATGATTTCATGCAAAACGAAATACATAAAGATTGCAGAGCATATGTTTTCTTAGCTTGATTTTTTTGTTTCTGTTTGCTTGACTTTGTCTGATTTATTTTAACCAAAGTTTTGGGATTTGGACCAAAAACGTGAAAACCACCAAAATTTTGAATCCAAAACATGATGGGGTTAACCAAAATCAAGCTGTCAAACCTTGTGTTACACCTGTAAGCATCTCCTTGTTTGTGTGCTGTAGTCAACACTTGTATGCATTTTAAGAAATATTAATAGTTATGCTGGGTTTAGATTCAAACTACCAACAGCTTTTCTTACTACATATATTTTTTTAAGCATCTTATCGTATGCATTAAAATGAATGATTTAAGAAAACTCCAGCTATTACAAGCAAGCAACCTCCTCTCTTTAAAGAGTGATCTTAGTACTAAAATATATGGAATTTATGGTAAACTGGATCATAAAACAGGGATAAAAAAAGAGAGAATGAATGATTTATGGACAGATTGTTGTTGATATTTTTTGATATCAAAAAGAAGATTTATCATCAATTGACCTGATATTTCTTGTATTTTTCTTTTATTTGTTCTTGCAACAGCAACGCACTTGATGTATGAACACTTAAAAAGTATTTTATGATAAACCTAATAACAAATTCATCTTTTTCCTTGCAGATCCTATCCAAATCTAAACCCTAAGAACCCAAATTTGTTAGTTCAAATCAAAGTTTTTCTCTTTCTGTTCAAATCTCATCCATATAACGGTATTTAACATTTAAGAAACAGTGATTTCCTGCAAGCACTAATTCCTTTTCATGCATCAAACTGCTGTTTGGGTTCCATGAATCGTGGTTCAAGGAATTGCTGAAAACTTGATTGGCTTGGCTCTAGATGGCATACTGTGCTTTTGAGGTAGAATATGCATGTTTCTTACTGGCTCATATGGATTAGAAAAATAAAGAAAGCTTGTTTAGAAGAAGTTGCTTGGGCAAGTGTTAGCAACAAATTGATTATGATTGACTAGTTTATTTGGATTAGAAATATCTACAACAAGAACATTTCCAAATGTTTTGAAGGTCAAGTACTTCCATTATGCTTGCAAATATTGTGGATTAGAAATATCTGGTATTGTTAGAGGTGTGCATGAGGCACAAGGCATGCTCAGGTGCAACCTGAACACCTCGCCTACCTCCAGGTGAGGTGACGTCATCAAGGCACTTAAGAAGTGCTCCTCACTGGGGTGACGAGGCACAGAAAAGGTGTGCCTTCTGTTTATGTGACAATGAATGATTGCTATTGTAGTGTGTACTGTGTTACTGTTGCTGGGTTTGTGACCGTCTCATTGTGGCGTAGATTATCATGCTGCTTCCATGGGTGTTTTGTACGTGTCATGTTTGTTTCTGTTATACAGCAGTTGTACTTGTTAAAGAGTTGCTGATATTAAGGGGATCCTGCATTTTATGTTATTCTATATAATTTGGTCTATCTTCATATGAAAAAGAACTTACAAACCTAAGTACGTATGCAAGTGAAGAAGTGCTTTAGGTCAATATTGATGACATAGAGATTCCCTAGCGTGGTTGCCTTCGTTTCCCTGGATTTATTATCCACAAAATAGATAAAATCTTGAAGTGCGGCAATTGCTCTAGAATCTCACTCCCATGCCTTGACTTTCTTGTAACCCTTCTACCACACATTATCATTTAAGCACATATTAAAACCTTGCATGCTTGCAATTAAGTTCTTTGCTTCTTTTAAAGATTTTCTTATATGAGGGCTCCTTAAATCCTTATCTGGCCCACTCTTCCTATCTGGACCAATCCTATATGCAAAAGTGTAATTCCATTTTGTCATGCGTCTGTAAACATCTTGCAAAAGGTATTCCAAGTTGCGAAATTGTTTGCATCCTATTTCTGCAATTATTGATACTGAATGGCTGCAGTTTTTAAATTCCAGTTCAGATTGTTTCTTCTATCGTTGCATCTTGGTTACCATTTTGACATCACTAAATCTGGTCTTCTTACATTGTTAACGCAAGCAACATTACTAGAAAACTAAAATTGATTATTAAAACACTAAAATGGATAACCAATTACTCAAAACTTCTCAATGCCCATTTATAGGTAAGATCACAGATTTATTGTGATATTGTACTCAAGGATAGCTTTTCAGCTTTTTCCAAGTATTTACTTGTTTTTTAGATTTAGTGGTAATTGGTTTTTATTATGCAACTCTGATGAAGTTGAGGTTTTGTTTGTTGGATTTGTAATGCCATTAATATAATTTTAAATTTTTTAGCTTCTAGCTTAAATGGTGTCTGTAATCTTGAAAGCCAACTTTATGGTGTCCTGTGGCTGCTTATGTATCATCATGAAATCTCTACATGCAGCTAGATTGAATGATGGGTCGTTTGATTGTTCTGATATTCATGTATGCCCACAATTCTGGCTTTGTATAATTACCGGTAAATCAATCAGTGTTGTCTCTATGAAGTTATTAGTACAAGAGCCAGAAATCTTCTTCACAGGTGGGACCAATGATAATTAGACTTCAGATATTATCATCTATAGATCTCATGGTCCCTCACTGGATTTGGAAAGCTTGTTTTTCAATTGCAAATTTCATTGCCATGTTCAAACTTAAAAATAATTACCTAAGTAAGAGTCTTATGTTTATTTTAGTGCCATCTTTCAATCTATGCATTTGTTATGAACTTTTAATGGCATCAGTCGGACATCTGTAGAAAAGTCTTTTTTGGTTTCATTTCCCTATTATAGGGTATGGACCTATCAAAATTGCCTGGCCTGAACGTTGCTAAGCCACATGCTTTGCTATGGCCGCTGTAGGACCTTGTGAAGTAGTATAGTAGGTATAAATCCATATTGCGGCTCTGTGACATATTTGTGAACTTTGTAAATCTAAGCATAAGTTGTGAAGATGCTAATTTTGATGGAGCTTAGGATAAAAATGAGTACAGGATGGAATCCATTAAATGCTGCCTAATAGAGGCATTCTGTTTAAGATGGTTACTGAACCATAAAATTATTCAACTAGATTTTGCGTTATGCAACTAGGGTGATTTCTTTTTCATTGGTACAAACACTTCTCTGCTTGATTTTGTTTTTTTTATTGTGTAAGTTTGGGAAATCTCCATTTCCATCTTATGTATGTTTGTGCAATGTTGTGCAGGTCAAGCAATTCACAAATAACATACAGTATATTTTGGATACTGTACGGCTGTCCGATGTAGTGGAAGTACAGGTATATTTTTATTTAACTATTTTTATGAAAGTTTGACTAGGTTCTAATAGTAGTTTTCCACTCAAAAAAAAAAAAGAAGAAAAAAATCATATAACAAGCAATTAATTTGTTAAATGCAAATTATTTTGTTCGGTACTTGGTATTTTGATTACTTTTACTGGACCTGTTGATGTGCTACTGTATAAAGAGAAGATTAAGAAGTAGAGCAGTGGACCGTGAAGGATGACTTGCTTCCACGCCAAACATGCCATCATCCTGAATCTAATGATTGGATGTTTTTCTCTCTCTTTTCTTCTGTTTCTTTTTCAAATTAACAAGTCAACTTGGCTTGCAGGACCTTATCTTTTCTTCCTCTCATTTTACTACCATTCATTTTCCTTTTCTCTTTTACACATACCTTGATGCAGGGTGAAAAAATAAGGAAGCGCAACGATTGGATGAATTGGGTGCTGCCCCCATCTCCCAATCATTTTGGAATTGTTCCTGGTCTGCAGTCTCCAGCAACATCAGACTATGAAAACCTGGTGGCTCAGTTGCAAACTGTTGAACTTGAGGGGGCATCTAACCATAATAGCTTGAGGGGCCCAACTCATACTGAGGTAGTTCTTATTAGATCAGCATCTGGGAATTTGAATAACCAGTTGCATGTGGTGGGCGATCTTAGTGGAGATGGAAATGGGCAAGTCACTGGACACATAAATTCCGATTATTCCAACTCTGGAAGAAGTCTAGTCAGGACCGACACATTATAGAAATCCGTTTTTGCCTGGGGAAGGTTTTATGCGAGGGAGGGAGTCAACGGGAGAGGCAAAGTTTTAGTTTGCCGGGTAAGATATTTGCTTTGCCCAAACATGGAAGTGTTGCTTTCTCAGGTAAAGAGTAATTAAATAAAAAATGAAAATTAAAAAAAAAAAAAAGGAAAAAAAGAAAGTGAAAGATGGAAAAAAGAAGTGAAAAGAAAAATGAAGGTAGGTAGAGCTGCGAGCATGAGGTCATAATTTTGCTTGGGTAGCGTGGTGCTTGCTTATGGTGATTTCTCATTACCATGCTTGGTCACCGAGCTGTTCTTAAACTGTTGGCTTAAGGTCTTTTTTTTTTTTTCCTCTTCTGTGAACCTCCATTTTTTGGGGAGGATGTTGACTTCCAGTTTGGGAGTTGAGGGCTGGAAACATATCTGCACTTCCTTGAAGACTTTTATTATTATTATTATTATTATTTTAAAAAACTCTGTTTCCGTACGTCAGAACATATTCTCATATTTATATAGAGAGTTTTGTTTTTCAATAGTACTTAAAGACTCACCGCTTGAGTACTTGGTTATCGGGTTTAACGGTGCATGTCTCTATTAATTACGGTAGACCTGTTTGCTTTTACGGACAAATTATGTAAGTTCTGGTCTACGTGCTTTATGGAGCAAGCAGAGGTTTCGTCAGTTATCAGCACTGGGGTATATCTCCCCATGTTGATTTCAGTGGCTAACTCTAGCTGGATGGTATGATGTGGTCAGATGTGTCTTGCCGGTACTGGGTTATCTGCAATCCTGAATGAGATCTATCGATCATTTTCTCAAGAGTACATTTGGACCGACGGTAAGGTCATGATATTCTGATTTTAAATGAATTTCTGACATCAAGAGTTAGATTTTGCAGAATTGGTATTTGGTTGTTGGCATGGAGTTGGGGGTGAAGGTGGTATGGATGTTATTGGTCCAGATTTATTTTTGTACCCGAATCAATGATCTAATTAATATCTATATTCATATCAATTTTCGATCGAAGAAATATAGATATAGATATAAATGGATAATTATTTGATTCATGTTTTAATTTATATATAATATTTATTAATTTTTTAAAAAAAAATATAATTATATAAATATATTATTAACTATATTTATTATCTATTTAGTAATATTTTTAATTTTATAATTATAAAATTTAATTATTTAAATTATATCTAAGTATTTATATTTGTTTAAAATAAATATGGATATAATTTTTTATATTTAAATAGTATTTATATTTATATTTGTTTTTGTTGGATAAAATAAATATGAAAATATGGATATGAGTATGTTGGTGTTCTATCCGTGTTTGATCCTAATTTGTTGAGATCATGGAATTAAAATTTTTCAAACGTACAATTTAAATTTATCCTGTATGTTCCCATTTCTGAGCTGTCCGTTAAACAAACATTTGTCGGTTAAAAAAAATGTAAGGGATCATCGTTCTGTCATGGTGGTTCACCATGACCGTGGGGCCTTTAGAAAAAGAAGAATAGAAAAAGGAAAATAAATCAGTGGGAAGGATGACCAGGGTCATGAGATCTAGATACCTGGAGACATAAGTTTGATTTTATCTTGTAAATTCTTGTTATAATGGGTTTCTAGGCTGTCTGCCCGTAGCTCTACTAAGAGTATTGTTAAGTAGGTGACTCCCATTGATCACAAATCAAAAATTAGAATTGTAGATCACAAAACCCGCACCACCCCTAGCATCTCTCACATTCTCATTGAATTTGACCATCAGAACTCAGGGATGGGGGCTCCCGGGTATAAACACCATATGTCGCTGCTTGAGCAATCGCAGAAGTTCCAGATGTCCCAAGTGACCAAAGCCAAATTAGTCAATGACCAATGCATAACTTTCTAACTTCACCATCATCATCTCTAGGATAAATTTCGCTAGCTATCAAGATACCTCAAAGATCCTTCTGTTCCTGACTAATCAAATATTGATGAGCAATATAAGCGCCTCTTAATTCCACAATCATCCCAGAGGAATCAAACTCAAAGCTCTATTGTATTGGCTCCATAGAGGAGATGGCCATTTGCAACCCTTTGTTGTAAGACTTATGGAAAGAGGGCCAACAAAGGGTCAAAGGTTACATGGCACAATTATCATAAGCCTCGTTCCTCCTATGTAAGGTAGAGTCGTATCTTTGTTGGAGAGAATAAGATTCAAAATCCATTTTGATGGGTTTTAGAAGGCTCTTGCGTTAACGTACTATGGATCCAAGGCTGTCCAACACTCCTCTTAGAACTTTTCTAAATTCAAGCTTGTTCTTCAGAATTAATGGTCAAATACTTGATAACTAAAGACAGATCATGGGACATTGGAAAGCTAGATTCAACATTTTTCTAGGAGTAGTCCTTGCCACCAATTATTTGATGTTACGGTGGTAACGTAAACACCTCAGATTGCATGATCTACCTTCGAAACATCCCAGTCCAGTTCTTATCCACGAACATTCCGAGGTCAGAAAAAATCACCATAATACCCCGAATTGATGTCCAACCTCCAGAAGCGAAACCGACTCATTCTTTCTGATGAACGCTTCGGTGATGCTCATAATTTATAAATCACTTTAGATAAGTGACTCATCTCATAGATTAACGGTAACACAGCTGTAATTCAGCCACGAAAATAACTGTTCTCCACTCGACCTAAATTATCGGTGGTAGATAAGATATTTTGATTACGCTGATAACAACCTTCCGTTAAAGACGTCCAAAATCTTGCACGATGATATTAGCGTCTCTAAGACTAATAGAATGAAGTAGCAATCGTAAAGCTTCCCTATAAAAAAATCTCGAGAACCTAGGTAAGCTGAAAATTCCTCTAAAAAAATATGTTGTTGCTTGATCGTTCTCTTTTGACTTGAGCATCGGAGGATCCTCCCGGAGTCAACTCCTCTAGCTCGGATTTATTTTATAGGTCACTCCAGTATCTCTTACGAGTAGCCGACCGCTCCATTTTCTAAGCGCACAGTTTTCAACAACAACAGATAGAGAAAGGGTGTATCTTATGGCTCCTAAAAGCCTATCCAATCATCGCATCTCAATGACGTCGCGGAAGCTGCTACCTCTCAAACAGTAGATTTATGGCTGAAGATCACATTTAGCCCCTGTAGTGAAAACCTCTCCACCTACTCAGTCAGCCCATGTCACCATGGACTAGTTTAACCTGCTCCTCCAGCAGGTTCATTCTTTGGCGGCCGCCGTTTAGGCGGTCTAAACTATGATTACGCCTTCTTCAATGGTGCCATAGCCAAATCAGCTATCCCTGCATTGCCCATAATGGTGCGTCAATACCTCCTGCAGTAGTTCCATTTACGCCCCAGCAGCGACGCTGCTTCAGTCGTCGACATCCCATCTGCAACAACAAAGCCAAACCTACTTAAGTACCTCCACAAAGTCCTAGGAGGAAGTGACCCCATCGGTGATTTCTTAGCCACAGTAAGGGCATGATTCCACTCCTGATCGTCCGATCTCCTCAACAGTCCGAGGCTTGTACCATTCGGGAGTTGATGATTGAAAAAAAATTTCAAGAGTTGATGAAGAAGCTTGAAGCCCTGATAAAGCATCTTTCTTCTCGATCCTTCTGACGATCTTAGCAGCGAGCCTCCCTTTGACAAGAAGATCCTGAAGGAGTTACCACACCAAATTTTAACTGCCTCAGCTCGAGACCTACGATGGGACCGCTGACCCCATCAATCATGTTGAGACTTTCAAGACAGTTGTGCTCTTTCAGGGAATGTCGGATGCCACCCTCTGTCGGGCATTCCCCACTACTCTTAAGAGAGCAGCTCGAAGTAGTACTCCAGTCTAAAATCGGGCTTGATACATTCTTTCAAAGAATGAGTCGATCTTTGGTATGCATTTTGTTAGCAGCCGTAAACAACAGAAGCGGTCCAACTACCTAAACACCATCCATCAAAAAGAATGGCGAGTCGATCCTTGTTACGTGAGCTATTTTAATGCGTTGACCCTAGAAGTTTGCGATCTAAGTCAATCGATCGCAATGTCCGCTTTTATGGATGGATTACAGAAGAACGATCTAAAAAGATCATTAATAAAGTCTTATCCTTAGGATTATACTGGTATACTAGAGCGAATAAGAAAGTATACCAACATAGAAAGAAGGCCTTTGCTGAAGACAACCCCTACCAATGTTATATATTCCAGCACGGATCAAATAAAGAGTGCTCCCATCAAAAAAGGAGGTTATCGGCAGCGTTCCGCTCTCCCCTAGGAACTTAAAGATGGAGGTTCCTTCTGAAACTGGTCGATCTCAACTTTAAAGGAGAGATTACAATGGTCTCCACCGGGCATTTCCATAATTACATGCTCCTGAACGCCACGGGGAGAGGTTCTGATGCAAATCAAGACCAGCTCCTCCGAACTTCGAAGAGCGGACAAACCAAGAATGTCATGATTCGATGAGGGTTTTGCTTTCACCATGCGTGATCATGAATCACGCATACTGAAGACTGCCACCTTCTCCATGATGCCATTTAAAAAATTGTTTGGGGGGAAGGCATGGAGCGTTTATTCGTGGAAAGATAACGTTCCCATAATGTCTCCGCCAAGAAGCCTGGCAACCACCACTTCAGCCTCAATGCACGTGTGCCCAATGCTCATGGTCGGAGGAGAGGGAATCCGACGGCAGCGAAAGAACGAACCTCTCCAGTGGAGAGATTCATTATGATCACTGGGGACATTCGAAGTGGTAGCAAAAAAAAGCCAAGATAGCGAGGATTAGCGCTCGAAGAACCAATAATCTTTCATTAAGCAGGATGCAGAGGGTGTGTAGGCAATCTCCTAATGATGCTTTGGTTGTCTCTTTAAAATATTTCTGATTATCAATGTACACCGTATAACTATTGGATTAATGGAAGCTCAATCGATATTTTGGTTAATTTTTTTTTCTACCTTCTTCTTTATGGGATTCTCTTCTCGATCGGCTAACAAGCCAAATTTGACGTGCTGATCCAAAAAATTTCTAGAACTCCATAATCCCTGAAGGAAGATCAAAATTAACCTATAAAGTAAGAACACCCCATGCTCAGTAGTAACAATACAGAGTGGACTTTCTTATTGTGAAGCTCCTCTTCGGCTTATAATGCTATCCTAGGGGCTAAGCTATGAAAGCTTAAAGCTATTGTATCCAGCTACCACCCCTCATGGTCCAAATTTTCAATAATTCATGGAGTGGGGGACATTCGGGGCAACAAAAATCGCCAAAACAAATTTTTGTTGCTAAGCTCAACAAATCGTGGAACAGCGGCCCCATAGGACTATATGATAGTGATCTGATTAGAAAATTGGATCCAACCATCTAATGACCTTCCAGAAAATTCTATATTAAGGAAGGAGAACTCCATCAAACTATGAAGATCGAAATTCCTTTACTTTGATCAGATAACAAAACTTACCAATGATTGATCTTTGCAGGTGAATGCAGACCTCTTTGCTGATCGACTCGTCGATATGCCTGGGATCGATCTCGGGGTAAAGCCCATCATCTAAGGTAGACCCAACTATCGTTTGAATTAAACGTAAAGGAATCGAAGCTTTGCCCCAGAATGCCAAAGGCGATCGTCGAAGAGCTGAAGATAACTGATGAAAGCTGATTTCATCAGAGAAGCAATAATATCCGTAATTGGCTAGCAACGTCGTTCTGGTGAAGAAGGCAATAAAAAATGGCATAATGTGTTCGACTTTACTAATTTGAATGAAAGCCTGCTCTAATAGACAGTTATCCATATCTTCGAATGACAACTATCGATATCCACTTCTAGGCATGAGCTCCTCAGCTTCATGGATGTTTTCGGTTACAACCAAATCCGGGAAGAGTCCCAGAAGATGAAAAAAATAGCTTTGTATAACTGAACCATGAGCTTTTTTATCCACAAAAATGATGCCCTTTGGGCTAAAAATTTAGAGCCACATATTAAAGGCAGTCAACAAAATTCTATAAAGATTAAATTGGCATAAATATGGAGGCATATGTTGATGATATGCTGCGTTAAGAACAGAGCAATGACCTGATCATGGTGCAAGACCTTGGTGAAACTTTTGACATACTTTGTCGATATCAAAGAAGCTAATCCTACAAATATACTTTCAGAATCACACCCGCAAGTTTTCTCGATTTTAGATTTTCCATCGAGAAATTAAAATAAATTTTTGAGAAGATTAAAAGGATGTCCCAGAAAATGTACCATAAAAATAATTAAAGAGGGTTACAATATCTTACAAAAAAGCTTCCTCTCTTAATCTTTTATTTTCAATCGGTCGAGAGGTCTTTCCCCATTCTTTCAGATATTCAAGCAGTCAATAAATTTTTTAATGAACCTCAAAAAGCCAAAAAGCTTTTTGAGGAGCTAAAGAAAAATTTATCTTGGTTCTCCACCTTATTGCTCACTAAAACCATTTTCGGACGAAGAGCCATTTCATACCTGACTATTTCGCTAGTGGATTAGCGCAGTTTCATCATCGAGAGGAGGGATGGTCAAAAGCCCATATACTATATCAGCAAATCATCCATGATGTGGAAAACCAGATATGCTAAGTTGGAGAAATTGATCTTTAACTTATCATGAATTGTAAAGAAAGGCTTCAACCTTTATTTTTCAGCTCAACCATGATAGTACTCATAGATAAGGCCTTTCAAGACGGTTCTGCACGATCCAAACACTTCGGATGGATTGCAAAGTGGGCATTGACTCTCAGAATTGGACATTCGATATACGATCGGAAGACATTCTATTAAAGCTCAATCCTGAAGACTTTCATTCCTCGAATGCAACTACTGCCGGATGAGGAGTCCCAGAAGAAAAACCTCACAAATGGATTGAGACCCACAAGGTTCAGAGAGCAACAAAAACTTAGATTGAATCCAGGAGAAATGTGGATCTTACACGTCGACGGTCTTCGAATCAACAGCGTCGGGAGGCTGGGCTTATTTTATTCATCCAGAAGGAGACGTAGTACATACACTTTTTTTGCTTTTGAGTTTTCAATTATAATAATGAGGCAAAATATGTGACTTATTATTGGATTGAAAATTGTCAAGAAATCAGGGTTGTAATGCCTAAAGGTATTCATGACTCTTAGCGGTGGTGGGGCAAACCCAAAAGAAGATTACGAAGCCATCAAGAGAAGAACATGAAAAATACCCCAAAAGTAAAGACTTGGACTTCGTCCTTCAGATATTTTAAAACATTCCATGCATGTTACCAGGACCATAAAATGTCAAAGCCGATGCTCTATCAAAGCTCCACATCCTTGCTACTTTGCCACCTGAGTAAAAGAGACCTACTGTTGGGATCCTGAAATGCTTCATGCTTAGAAGAAGCCCACTACGTTCAATAGATCATATGGAGACCTAGTTGGAATGGACTAATCATTGAAATATTTGAGGATTGGAGAAAATTGTCGCCAAATTTGGAAAAAAAATCAAAAATTAGGAACCAAGCTGCTAGTATGTAATTATTCAATAATGATCTATACAAGCAATCTTTTTTCTCTACCTCTTTGAGATGCCTACATCCCTCGAAGTTGATTATGCCTTGCAAGAGATTCATGAAGAAAATTTATGAGAGTCACTGGGGGTCAATCTTATCTTATAAGATCCTTTCGGTAAGGAACTTACTAACCGATAATACAGTAGAAATGCTCAAAATTTCAATGCAGGATCAACAATGGCCTTATGCAACGATCGAATCCAGCGTTAATCGTAGCTCTTTTGACTCCTATGAATCCCCAAGCATTCAATCCAATAGGGATTAATATTTTGAGTCCATTTTCCTCGAGCTTCAGGCCAGCAAAATTTCTGCTTTGTAGCATCACTACTATTAATAAAGTGGGATAAAAAGCTGAGCCTGGCCCAAATCATAGAAACGAAGATCCGAAGACTTAATCGAAAAATTGCATTCATCTACCATTATGACTCTCCAAAATATTGATTCTCAGACAATGGAAGGCAGTTTCAGGTGTTTCTTGGCTTAGAGAGTTCTTTCGAAAGACCATGGAATCGAGCAACGCTTCACCTGGTAGGCCATCCTCAAGCAAATGAAGAAAGTACGAGTCCTAACAGAACTTCTCACTTTAAGGTCTCAAAGCCAGATTGGATAAGATATAGGGTCATAATGACTGAAGAACTCTATCATGTTCTATGGGCCTATCAAGACGATCTAAGAATTTCGATAGGACAAATGCCTTTTAATTTTGGTATTGGCAAGAAGACAGTCATACCATGAATTTGACTCCCCTCCATTAGAGTCGAAGAATACGAATGAAGACCCCAACCCCATTCTGGCTCAAGGCCAACTCGACTTAATCGATGGAGAATAGGGAAATGAGCAGTGTGAGGAATTGGTCACATACCGACAGAGGGTGGCTAAGATATTATAATACCCAAATCAAAGACATGAATCCCGAGCCGACGATCTTATCCTCGGAGAAGCCGAAGTTTCCTAAGACTACCGAACCACAAAAAAAGCTTTCCAACCCAATTGGAAAGGGCCCTTCTAGATCATGAAGATTAGTGCGGCCAGGAAATTTATAGGCTGAAACAATTAATGGGAACCCCGCTCTGTTAGGCCATGGAATTGGCTAATCTCCATATTACTACAATAAGCCAGGATGAATAAATAAATTTAGATTAAAAACTTTTTTTTTTTATTTCTATCGATATATGCATTGCATAAAAAAATAATTAAAAAATTTTTTGATCAAATTAATTTAACAGCGAGTCTGCTCATATCAAAATCGCTCTAGTAAAAAAATTCTCTTAATTGGATAATTACGCAAGATTTCTCAGATCGAAATCGTCCTTAGTAAAAAAGTTTTTTGATCGAGATAATTTCAGTAGTGCTCATATCGGAAAGCCGCCTCCAATGAAAAATTTCTTTGATCGAATAATTTACAGTTGAGTTTCTCAGATCGAAACTATTTCAAATAAAAAAATGTTCCTTTGCATGGGATAATTTACAGCGAGTTTCTTATTATCGAAATCGCTCCAATGAAAAAAAATTTTGATCGAGATAAATTTATAGTGAGTTTCCTCAGATCAAAATCGCTCTAATTTAAAAAAAATTTTAATCGAGATAATTTATGTGAGTTCCTCAGATCGAAACCACTTCAGTAAAAAAAATTTTTGATCAAAATAATTTACAGCGAATTTCTCAGATCGAAAACGCTTTAATAGGAAAATTTCTTGATCGAAATAATTTACAATTGAGTTCCTCAGATCAGAAACCACTCTAGTAAAAATCTTTTTGATCAGGATTAGTAACAACAAGTTCTTAGATCGAAACCATTTAGTTGAAACATCCCCTTTAATTGACGATTAACACACGAGGAGCATAAAATCATTTAACAGAATACCGATGGAATGAAGGCAAAAAGCATTTTATTTTATACAAGTAAAATTTTTACATAGCAGATATCCGATGCTTTTACAAAGAATAACAGTTAAACATTCTACGACAATGCTACAATTTGGAGCTACAAAATCAAAACTTATCTAACATAAAAAAAACAGATCGAAAAAAGTCCGAAAGGAAGCGAAGCATTGACATTATGGAATCTTGTCTCTCTATTCAGCTTCGAAGGCTTTGAGATCCTATAAAAGGATACCTAGGTCGAGAGGGTGCGAGATCTGAAGGGAGATGTAAATCCCATCGAAAACGAATCCAGGTTCACGGGAGGGGTTTTTCCAACTATCATAATCCAAAATCGATAAGAGCTCCATCCCACTCTGATATGCGCTCCTCCTCGCTGTGGAGGTGGCATTCATCCAAATGCCACTAATAGAAGCTGCAAGCCAAAAGCAACATGGAGACCCATCGCAAGTTAAAGCAGTATCCGCTTGGGGAGAGCAACTCAGTGTGCAAAAACCTCGGAACAAAGAAACCCCCTCCATCGAATGCAAATGCATGATAGTAATCCAGAAAAAGCATCCTTGAAATTACAATCAAAAGTACCCCATTTGAATCCCAGAACCATGTTTTTTGATGACACAATGGCTGAGAAAGCCTTCGAGATAAATGCAAATTTTCCCCAAAAAACCAAATTTTTCCCCAAGTTGGGGGGGTTGGCTCAACTTTCTTCTTACTCTTCCTACAAGAGTGGCACAACTGCTGTCCCTTTGAGAAAGTTCAAAATCCTGCACCTCTTTAGGACAAGAAAATCATTGATAACAATTCTCAGGACCGAGCGAAGAACCATCCCTACAGCGTGAAGAAGATGGGACAAAGATTTCAAGATCAAAAAATGGGAGATGGCCTAATGATTGAAGCGATCCATCATTGGGCACCCTGAACTAAATTGAAGTCAACCAATGCTTATCAACCCCTTCAATTGGATGGCAAATACCATCAAGAAGAAAAAGGAGCTTGTTTCCCTCTAGGAGACTAACCTCTTAATGGCATTTCGCAAAGCAATTCTAGATAGGATTGGAAGGATTCGATAAGCAAGAGGTTGCTATAAATAGGTAAACCCCATTATAATTACAAACATCAAAATCACGCCATGTGATAAGTCAAGGTTGTGGATATTTCTACCATCCCTATGACTAATACCAGATTTGAGTAAAAATGCCACAAACAGCGCAGAAGGTAATACCATTTCTAGAACCATGCATATTTAATAATGCACAGAAATGGGTATGCTCCATTAAATCGTGCACGAAAAAGTTGAAAAGATCAAGCTCATGGATGCTCGAATAATAAATAAAAAGCACGAACCCCTTGAGCCGAGTAGTAACTTTCCCTAGATTGGAGCAAGACAAAAAAACAGAGTAGGAGGAGAAAATAATGAAAAAAAAAAAAGAAAAAGCCTTGATCATATTTTGTTTTACAAAGATTTTTGATGCGCTGAAATGTTACAAATAAGGTTTCAAAGGCGGATAATCTTTTTCCAGGGAGGCACTGTCAGGCAAGCGTTCAGATCTGAATAATCCGTGAGAACTCAGAGGCGTACCTGCCTCCGAACGAGCAGATACTCCTCGGATTCATGGCATTCGATAATGCGAATAGAATTTCATCTTTCTTAAATTTTCTTTACGCACGCTCGAAATATCTAATCAAACATCACTATCCATGAGGCGTTTCTCCTATGCCGATTTTACAGCCAAAGAGTAAAGATGCTTCGCCTTGGACATCATAATATGAGCTACTGAGATGACTTTCTGAGCTATCAAACACTCCACCTGTCGGACCTTCAAAACATCTTATTTGATGCCAAGCAGAAGATACGTGGAACATTTTTTCTCTATTCAATAGTATTGACTCTTTCAAGATCAGCTTTAGGTTTTAGTTATACTGTTTAGTAATTGGTTTTTTGATTGAGTGTGCGCGTGCGTTTGGCATCTCTGTGGAACCTATTACTGCATATAGCAATCAAGGCTTATTTTATCGTACCTGAAGATGTTCCCCAATTGCTTTTCGACATTATGTTCCTAGCTTTGTGAGGTAGTACAGGTTGTCATATTATAGAACCTTGCTGTCGTATCCCAAAATAATGAATGTATCACATCGAATTATTGGGTCTACTATCGAACCCATTATCAGTATTAGTGTTGGGTAAGCTATCGAGAAGTATTTCATGAAGTTCGTAAAGATATAGCCGTAAATAATAAAAGATATAGAAATATATTAAATGAACAGTAATCAGTTGCCCTTTCGACGTATCCACACAAAAGGGAAACGGCCAGTCCAAGACTTTTCTGCACATCGCTCGACTTACAATAGATTTCAAATATGGCAATATGAATTGTACAATCTACTAGAGTCATAGAAATCATAAAAAATTAAGAGAAGGGCTGCTTCAATCGATACAACTTGTAGTCGTCATATAGCACAAAACTCTAATAGCTAGAAACTCCACAAGATTGGCGCAATACTAGAAGTTTATTTTTTAGAAAGTTGATCCTGTGCATCCTCTTAAAGAATCTCGGCTTGTTATTCATCCTTAGATATGAGATGGCTATTTCGGAAGTTGAGTGTAGATAGTGCCGTTTCGTGTGTCTCGAAATATATTCTAGTCAAGGTAGCTCCGTATGCAATCTCAGAATTTAGTGGGCTAGGTGTTCAGAGATCTTGAGTAGTCTATTCTCCTCATTGGCGGCACTCCTGAGGGCTCCCCTGGATTGAACGTCCATTTTCTGAAGATAAACGAGTTGTAGAGACATCATGAGTCTATAGTAAAGCCTATAATCAATAGCCTTTTAGCCTGACATCCAATGGATATGTATCAATACAGATGGCTTGCGTAACCTATTTAATTAATCTTAACCCAGATAGGTTGTGGGATGATTCCTGTGATAGGAAGATCTAAGTGAAATAAAGCATCGAGAACCTGCACAATCTGAGAGAGGAGAATCCAGATTTATAATAGTAAGATGTAGCTAAAGGTCAGCCATCGTGTTCGTTATCTGGTTATTTCACAACAATAATCAGAATAAAGATCGTCGAGCTACTGAATATATGCAGGTCAATTTGCAGAAACTAGATAGAGTATTGAATCACTCTCATATCTTGGCCACCAGGTATCTAGACACTTTTCCTCTGTCTTTCGAATTAATCCTTTGCTGTTGCTCATTATATGTCCAATTGGTCTAACAAATAAGGAGTCTGGGTCAGCCATCTATTATCTCTGTCAATATCAAAGTGTCTGTATGTGAGTTAATCCCAAATATCTAGGATGGATCAGAAGCTTGGTAGAATTCATATTAATAAAGTAGACAATGGCAAGAGCATATATGTGTCAGTATATCATGTGGATATGGTAGATTGGCCTGATACTGCGTACTATGAAATTGAACAAATAATACCGATGCATGTATATGTGCTCACCATTCTACAATAATTATGGTGTAATCTGAATGCGTAAAGACCGATGAACAGAGTATGTCGGAGGTCTTTAAGTGCTCAGCATTACTAAACAATGTCGAAATCATATTCAAAATAAAATATGGTTCATTAGCGGATACACCACTCAACTGATGGAAACTAATAGTCCCATCAATCCAAAGTGCTAAGTGTGGGAAACAAATTGAAAATGCCCACAAGGTTCTATTGTTGTACAACAGTGACTTGAGTATTCGAAGATAAGCTCCTTCATGATATCAGAGTGTATTGAAGAATGAATGGCTCATCTTATTAACTAGCAGCCATAAGAGATGTTACAGAACATACCGGCCATATCAGACGCCCGCCAGTGGACGTGAGGGATGATAGATGTTGCTTCCCGACTGCCTAAAATGCATTCATTCACATGCACATTACTAAATATGAATTGGAGTGTGTTTCATTATCTGATTTCTACGTAGTGTCCTGCTAATTTCAATCGGATATATCTAATCAACCGCCGACTAAAAAAGGCTTGCTATAGTGCAGACCCAGCTACTACATATTTATCGACTCTTCAAGGTGTGATTCCAGAACCACAATTATTTTCGCTATTCTTTAGATACTTAACAACCAATTCTCTAGAATAATGAAAAAATAGAGCGTAGTAAGCTATGGTAGGTCATCCAGATATTGGTCAGTGCCATATGAGCTATAATAAATCGTCCGGATATTGGTCAGCGTCATATGAGCTATGGTAGGTCATTCGGATATTGGTCGGCGCCATATGAACTATGATAGGTCGTTCGGATATTGGTCGGCGCCATATGAGCTATTGTAGGTCGTCTGGATATTGGTTAGTAAAATACGAGGAAGGTCATCTTGGCGGATGGCTCATCAAATGGTGAACTTTAATAAATCAGCAATAACGGTCTATGGTGGATCGTCAATGAACACCTTGTCGTAGTGACCGGTCACATAGGGATGTCTTATTATAATAGGTTGGCGGAAACTGATGTACACATGGTTGAGGATGAGCTATGGCTAACCCACAACACTTTTCATATAAGATTCGGTCTTTTTGCATGAATGGAGAATTTGGTTTTAGGTGTATGGGTTCAATTAGAGCAAACAAGTAAATGAAATCGCTCCATTCGAATCGAACACGAGTTCAGACCCCCTCAATTAGGAGAGAAAATAAATAGCTCTTTGTGAATCATTCATTCATTGAGGCTTTTGTTTACAATATGAAATAGAACGAGTTGGGTGGATGGAAGTGCGTTTGGAGGACCAACGAGCAACTTGGGAAAGCAGGTCTACCCAACACCACAACCACAATGAGGTGAGAGAAAATACCATTTGTGATGAAGTATGTTTATGCCAATATTGCGATAGTGCAAAACTAGACAAATATCCATGACTTTTAATTGAGAGATTCAAATCAAATAGTTTTTTTGAGCTAATGATCAATTATGATTGTCTCATGACTCGGATGGCTTCAAGAGCACTCGCACCATCCCATCAATAGACTGTGGTGCTTGTGGTGGGCGATGAAGATGCCTAGCTAGCTAGGGATGATGGATCCTCCACTTCTCTGGAAAGCTTTCCACTGGGTCGTAATGCATACACATCAAAATCAACATCTCGATAGAGTCTTGAAGGTTCTATAAGGTATGAATTTAAGGAAGAGTGATCCTATGACGCAGTAATTTCCCCCTTGCCAAAAACAACTGCATAAATATGATCCACACTATTTTCGGATTTTTAAAATAAACTCATATTATCTCTGATAACTTCTTCATGTGAGAGAATTATTGCCTCTTTTCCCTCTGTGCGTGTGTGCGACAGAGAGAGAGAGAGAGAGAGTTCATGCCGAGGTTTTTAACTACAGGCATCTGGGAAGCTCACCGATGCTAAGATGGAGATTCCGATTCATCTCGGGTGACAAAGGAGGCCAGGACCAAAACGGAAAGATACGAGATCTTGGAAATCTCAGCAGATATTAAAAAAAAAAATCCAAGATCTTGATTATCATATTTAGTAATTGATTATATAATTAATAATTAAAATTTAATTTAAGAATTCTAAAAGGTGGATTATCGATGATATTTTAGTATCATATTGGCGCTACGTCGGTTTCTATTCGCCGATACAAGTATGGCATATGTGTGTATATAATATCGTATCGTTACGTGCCTGTTATCCATACAAACCAATATATCTACCAACAGATCGAACGAGATAAAAACCAGATGAAATATATAATATCTTTGATACCCGAGTCAAAAATGCAAACATTATCTCAGATGGAAAAATCAAAGCCAAACTCTTCCATGGTCATGCGGAGATGCAGTGCTGTGCACCACGTGTCTACGTATGATAATCAGGCCCAGAATACCCTACTTTCCAGGCCGAGCCCAGTAGGGCCGGTCGAACGGCCTTTATGCTTAACAATTCTTGATCCGGGGCCGATTCGTTATTTCTTTTTTTTCTTCTTTTTCGTTTTATTCGTTCGAATTGCTTCTTACCATTTATTCTCTCGTGCGGACGCTTCCTTCCGCCCCTCAGCTCATCTAAGGCCAGAGGGCGAGAGTTTTGCGCTAAGCCACCGCATCCTGGGCCGCTCGAGAGAGAGAGAGAGAGCCATGAAAGACCTGGGTTGCTCGAGGTGGGGCTTGCAATCGCTGTGAAATCCAGATGATGATGCCGGAGAGGCTTGGGCGTTTGTGCGCAAGGTTGACTCGCAACATCAGTAAGATGAACCAGGAGTTAAGCAAGGTTGAGGGATCCATGCGGTGGCTACGTCTTGTATGGATGCCCCCACCCCTACCTTTGTTTCCTCCGTTGAGTATGAACATATCCAAAAATATTAAAAATATATATATTTTAAAATATTTACGATACATCAGTCATCTCAATCCAAATAACTCCTTCCGTGTACTCTACTATAAAAGAGGCCATCCAATTTATCGCACTGTTAATTAACCTGACGATACATATGCTTGATGTCGATCAAGAAGAAACCCCAAACCATACATCAAATGTCACGGAGGAGTGAATGAACAGCTACATCTCTCGGCCACTCTCATAACCAATCGATGATCGAATCTTTTTTCATCACAAATCCCTTCGCTCGTAGTCTCATCCTTGCAAAGAGAATACATGTCTAATCTGCCCGTAGCTCTACTAGAGCAGTATTGTTAAGTAGGTGACTCCCATTGATCACAAATCAAAAATTAGAATTGTAGATCACAAAACCCGCACCACCCCTAGCATCTCTCACATTCTCATTGAATTTGACCATCAGAAAACTCAGGGATGGGGGCTCCCGGGTATAAACACCATATGTCGCTGCTTGAGCAATCGAGAAGTTCTAGATGTCCCAAGTGACCAAAGCCAAATTAGTCAATGACCAATGCATAACCTTTCTAACTTGCACCATCATCATCTCTAGGATAAATTTCGCTAGCGATCAAGATACCTCAAAGGTCCTTCTGTTCCTGACTAATCAAATATGATGAGCAATATAAGCTGCTCTAATTTCCATCAATCATCCCAGAGGAATCAAACTCAAAGCTCTATTGTATTCGGCTCCATAGAGGAGATGGCCATTTGCAACCCTTTGGTTGTAAGACTTATGGAAAGAGGGCCAACAAAGGGTCAAAGGTTACATGGCACAATTATCATAAGCCTCGTTCCTCCTATGTAAGGTAGAGTCGTATCTTTGTTGGAGAGAATAAGATTCAAAATCCATTTTGATGGGTTTTAGAAGGCTCTTGCGTTAACGTACTCATGGATCCAAGGCTGTCCAACACTCCTCTTAGAACTTTTCTAAATTTCAAGCTTGTTCTTCAGAATTAATGGTCAAATACTTGATAACTAAAGACAGATCATGGGACATTGGAAAGCTAGATTCAACATTTTTCTAGGAGTAGTCCTTGCCACAATTATTTGATGTTACGGTGGTAACGTAAACACCTCAGATTGCATGATCTACCTTCGAAACATCCCAGTCCAGTTCTTATCCACGAACATTCCGAGGTCAGAAAAATCACCATAATACCTCCCGAATTGATGTCCAACCTCCAGAAGCGAAACCGACTCATTCTTTCTGATGAACGCTTCGGATGATGCTCATAATTTATAAATCACTTTAGATAAGTGACTCATCTCATAGATTAACGGTAACACAGCTGTAATTCAGCCACGAATAAACTGTTCTCCACTCGACCTAAATTATCGGTGGTAGATAAGATATTTTGATTACGCTGATAACAACCTTTCCCGTTCAAAGGACGTCCAAAATCTTGCCACGATGATATTAGCGGTCTAAGACTAATAGAATGAAGTAGCAATCGCATAAAGCTTCCCTATAAAAAATCTCGAGAACCTAGGTAAGCTGAAAATTCCTCTAAAAAAATATGTTGTTGCTTGATCGTTCTCTTCTTGACTTGAGCATCGGAGGATCCTCACCGGAGTCAACTCCTCTAGCTCGGACTTTATTTTATAGGTCACTCCAGCATCTCTTACGAGCAAGCCGATCCGCTCCATTTTCTAAAGCGCAATCAGTTTTCAGCAACAACAGATAGAGAAAGGGTGTATCTTATGGCTCCTAAAAAGCCTATCCAATCATCGCATCTCAATGACGTCGCGGAAGCTGCTACCTCTCAACAGGTAGATTTATAGGTTGAAGATCACATTTAGCCCCCTGTAGTGAAAACCTCTCCACCTATCTAGTCGGCCTATGTCACCATGGACCAGTTTAACCTGCTCCTCCAGCAGGTTCATTCTTTGGCGGCCGCCGTTTAGGCGGTCTAAACTATGATTACGTGCCTTTCTTCAATGGTGCCCCATAGCCAAATCAAGGCTATCCCTTGCATTGCCCATCAATGGTGCGGCCAATACCTCCTGCAGTAGTTCCCATCTGTACGCCCCCAGCAGCGACGCTGCTTCAGTCTGTCGACATCCCATCTTGCAACAACAAGCCGAACCTACTTAAGTACCTCCACAAAGTCCTTAGGAGGAAGTGACCCCATCGGTGATTTCCCTTAGCCCACAGTCAGGGCATGATTCCACTCCCGATCGTCCGATCTCCTCAGCAGTCCGAGGCCTGTACCATTCGGGAGTTGATGATTGAAAAAAAATTTCAAGAGTTTGATAAGAAGCTTGAAGCCCTGAAATAAAGCATCTTCTTCTCGATCCTTTGACGATCTTAGCAGGCGAGCCTCCCTTTGACGAGAAGATCCTGAAGGAGTTACCACCACCAAATTTTAAACTGCCTCAGCTCGAGACCTACGATGGGACCGCTGACCCCATCAATCATGTTGAGACTTTCAAGATAGTTGTGCTCTTTCAGGGAATGCATCGGATGCCACCCTCTATCGGGCATTCCCCACTACTCTTAAGAGGAGCAGCTCGATAGTAGGTACTCCAGTCTAAAATCGGGCTTTGATACATTCTTTCAAAGAACTGAGTCGATCTTTGGTGATGCATTTTGTTAGCAGCCGTAAACAACAGAAGCGGTCCAACTACCTAAACACCATCCATCAAAAGAATGGCGAGTCGATCCATAGTTATCGTGAGCTATTTTAATGTGTTGATCCTAGAAAGTTATGCGATCTAAGTCAATCGATCGCAATGTCCGCTTTTATGGATGCAGATTATAGAAGAACGATCTAAAAAGATCATTAATAAAGTCTTATCCTTAGGATTATACTGGTATACTAGAGCGAGCATAAGAAAGTATACCAACATAGAAGAAGCCTTTGCTGAAGACACCCCTACCAATGTTATATATTCCAGCAGGATCAAATAAAGAGTGCCTCCCATCAAAAAAGGAGGCTTATCCGGCAGCATTCCCGCTCTCCGCCTAGGAAACTTAAAGATGGAGGTTCCTTCTGAAACTGTCGATCTCCAAGCCCTCAAAGGAGAGATCGACAATGGTCAATCCACCGAGGCATTTCTATAATTACATGCTCTGAACGCCACCAGGGGAGAGGTTCTGATGCAGATCCAAGACCAGCTCCTCCCAACCTTCGAAGACGCGGACAAACCCAGAATGTCGTGATTCCGACGAGGTTTTGCTTCTACCATCGTGATCCATGAATCACGATACATCGAAGACTGCCGCCTTCTCCATGATGCCATTGAAAAATTGATTTGGGAGGGAAGGCTGGAGCGCTTTATTCGTGGAAGAACTTCCCCCATGGAATGTCCTCCGCCAAGAGCCCGACAACCACCACTTCAGCCTCAATGCCAAGTGCCAATGCTCATGTCGCCAGAGGAGAGAGGATCCAGACGGCAGCTGAAGAGCGACCTCTCCGTGGAGAGATTCATATGATCACTTGGGGGACATTCGAAGTGGTAGCAACAAAAAAGCCAAGATGCGAGGATAGGCTCGAAGAACCAATAATCTTCATTAAGCAGGATGCAGAGGGTGTGTAGCAATCTCATAATGATGCTGTGGTTGTCTCTTTAAATATTTCTGATTACAATGTACACCGTATACTTATTGATAATGGAAGCTCAATCGATATTTTGTATTTTTCTACCTTCTTCCTTATGGGATTCTCTCTCGATCGGCTAACCCAATTTGACGTGCTGATCCAAAAAATTTCTAGAAGCTCCATAATCCCTGAAGGAAAGATCAAATTACCTATAACAGTAGACACCCCATCCTCAGTAGGTAACAATACAGGTGGACTTTCTTATTGTGAAGCTCCCTTCGGCTTATAATGCTATCCTAAGGAGGCTAAGCCTATGAAAGCTTAAAGCTATTGTATCCAGCTACCACCTCATGGTCAAATTTTCAACAATTCATGGAGTGGGGGAGATTCGGGGCAACCAAAAAATCGCCAAACAATATTTTGCTGCTAAGCTCCAAACAAAAGATCCCAGTGGAAAACCAGCCCGAGCTCTCGATAGGGCTGGATATGAAAGTGATCTGATAGAAAATTGGATCCAACCGTCTAATGACCTCCAGAAGATTCTATTAAGGAAAGGAAGAACCTCCATCAAACTATGAAGATCGGATCCTATCTTGATCAGGTAACAAAATACCAACTGATTGATCTTTTGCAGGTGAATGCAGACCTCTTTGCCTTGATCGGCCGTCGATATGCCTAGGATCGATCTCGGAGGTGATAGCCCATCATCTAAGAGTAGACCCAACCTATCGTCCGATTAAGACTAAAAGAAGCCGAAGCTTTGCCCCAGAATGCCAAAAGGCGATCGTCGAGGAGCTGGATAAACTGATGAAAGCTGATTTCATCAGAGAAGCAATGTATCCCCGATTGAATTGGCTAGCGAACGTCATTCTGGTGAAGAAGGCAAATGAAAAATGGCATATGTGTATCGACTTTACTAATTTGAATGAAGCCTGCTCTAAAGATAGTTATCCATTATCCTCGAATCGACCAACTGATCGATGCCACTTCTAGGGCATGAGCTCCTCAGCTTCATGGATGCTTTTTTCGGTTACAACCAAATCCAGGATGGTCCCAGAAGATGAGAAAAAATAGCTTTTGTAACTGACCATGAGCTTTATTATCACAAAATGATGCCCTTTGGGCTAAAAAATATAGAAGCCACATATTAAAGGCTAGTCAACAAAATCTTTAAAGATTAAATTGGCATAAATATGGAGGCATATGTTGATGATATGCTGGTTAAGAACAGAGCAATACCTGATCATGTGCAAGACCTTCCATGAAAACTTTTGACATACTTTGTCGATATCAAATGCAAGCTAAATCCTACAAAGTATACTTTCAGAATCACCACCGGCAAGTTTCCTCGATTTTATGATTTTCCATCGAAGAAATTAAAATAAATTTTGAGAAGATCAAAGACGATCCTAGAAAATGTTACCATAAAAAATAATTAAAGAGGTACAATATCTTGACTAAAAAAGTTGCCTCTCTTAATCCATTTTATTTTCAGATCGGTCGAAGAGGTGTCTTCCCATTCTTTCAGATATTCAAGCAGTCCAATAAATTTTTAATGAACCTCAAAATGCCAAAAAGCTTTTGAGGAGCTGAGAAAAATATCTTGGTTCTCCACCTTTGCTCACTAAACCATTTTCGGATGAAGAGCTCATTCTCTACCTGACTATTTCGCCAGTGGCAATTAGCGCAGGTTCTCATTCGAGAGGAGGGATGGCTTCAAAAGCCCATATACTATATCAGCAAAATCCTCCATGATGTGGAAAACCAGATATGCTAAGTTGGAGAAATTGATCTTTAAACTTATCATTGTCATTGCAAGAAAGCTTCAACCTTATTTTCATGGCTCACACCATGATAGTACTCATAGATCAGCCTTTCAAAGACGGTTCTGCACCGATCCAAACACTTCGGATCGGATTGCAAAGTGGGCATTGAAGCTCTCAGAAATTGGACATTCGATATCCGATCCGAAGCCATCTATTAAAGCTCAAATCCTGATAGACTTCATCCTCGAATGCACTATGCCGGAACGAGGAGTCCCCAGAAAGAAAACCCACCAAATGGATCCTGAAGACCCCATGAGTTCAGAGAGCAACAAAAACTTGAGATTGAATCCAAGGAGAAATGTGGATCTTTACACGTCGACGGCTCTTCGAACTCAACAGCGATCGGGAGCTGGGCTTATTTTATTCAATCCAGAAGGAGACGTAGTGACATACACTTTTTGCTTTGAGTTTTCAATTATCAATAATGAGGCAAAATATGTGACCCTTATTATTGGATTGAAAATTGCTCAAGAAATCAGGGTGTAATGCCTAAAGGTATTCAATGACTCTTAGCTGGTGGTGGGGCAAACCAAAGAAGATTACGAAGTCCAAGAGAAGAACATGAAAAAATATCCTCCAAAAAGGTAAAAGACTTGACTTCGTCCTTCAGATATTTTAACATCCAGCATGTTACCAGGACATAAAATGTCAAAGCCGATGCTCTATCAAAGCTCACATCCTTGCTACTTGCCGACCTGAAGTAAAGAGACCTACTTTGAGGATCCTGAAAGCTTCATGCTTAGAAGAGCCCACTACAGTTCAATAGATCAATGGAGAACCTAGTTGGATGGACCTAATCTTGAAATATTTGAGGATTGGAGAAATGTCGCCAAATTGAAAAAAAACTCAAAAAATTAGGAACCAAGCTGCTAGATATGTATTATTCAATAATGATCTATACAAGCAATCTTTTTCTCTACCTCTCTTGAGATGCCTACATCCCTCTGAAGTTGATTATGCCTTGCAAGAGATTCATGAAGAAATCTATGAGAGTCACCTGGGGGGTCAATCCTTATCTTATAAGATCCTTCGGTAAGGATACTACTAACCGATAATACAGTAGAATGCTCAAAATTTCATCAGGAGATGCAAGCAATGCCTAATGCAACGATCGAATCCAGCGTCAATCGTAGCTCTTTTGACTCCTATTGAATCCCCATAGCCATTCATCCAATAGGGATTAGATATTTTGAGTCCCATTTTCCTCGAGCTTCAGGCCAGCAAAAATTTCCTGCTTGTAGCAATCGACTACTTTATAAAGTGGATAAAAGCTGAGCCCTTGGCCCAAATCATAGAATCGAAGATCCGAAGACTTCATCTGAAAATTGATCATCTACCATTATGGACTCTCCAAAATATTGATCTCAGACAATGGAAGGCAGTTCAGTGGTTTCTGGCTTAGAGAGTTCTTCGAAGACCATGGAATCGAGCAACGCTTCACCTTGGTAGGCCATCCTCAAGCAAATGAAGAAGTAGAGGTCACTAACAGAACTCTCCTTTAAGGTCTCAAAGCCAGATTGGATAGGAACTATAGGGGTCATGGACTGAAGAACTCTATCATGTCCTATGGGCCTTATCAAACGATCTAAAGAATTTCGATAGGCAAAATGCCTTTTAACTTGGCATTTGGCACAGAAGCAGTCATACCCATGGAATTTGGACTCCCCTCCATTAGAGTCGAAGAATACAATGAAGACCCCAACCCCATTTGGCTCAAGGGCCAACCTCGACTTAATCATGGAGAATAGGGAAAATGAGCAGCGATGAGGATGGTCACATACCGACAGAGGGTGGCTAGATATTATAATACCCAAATCAAAGACAAAGAATCCCGAGCCGACGAATCTTATCCTTCGGAGAGCCGAAGTTTCTAAGACTACTGAACAAAAAAGCTTTCACCCAATTAGGAAGGGCCCTTACTAGATCGATGAAGTAGTGCGGCCAGAAACTTATAGGCTGAAACAACTTAATGGGACCCCGCTCTGCCAGGCCATGGAAATTTGGCTAATCTTCATATGTACTATCAATAAGCCAGATGAATAAATAAATTTTTAGATTTACTTTTTTTATTCTATCGATATATGCATGCATAAAAAAATAATTAAAATCAATTGAAATCTCTTTGATCGAAATAATTTACAGCGAAGTTTCTCATATCAAAATCGCTCTAGTAAAAAAATTTCGTTAATTGGGATAATTTACAGCAAGTTTCTCAGATCGAAAATCGTCCTTCAGTAAAAAAATTTTTTGATCGAGATAATTTACAGTGAGTTTCCTCATATCGGAAAACCGCTCCAATGAAAAATTTCTTTGATCGAAATAATTTACAGTGAGTTTCTCAGATCGAAACTATTTCAATGAAAAATTTCTTTGATTGGGATAATTTACAGCGAGTTTCTTAGATCGAAATCGCTCCAATGAAAAAAAATTTTGATCGAGAATAATTTATAGTGAGTTCCTCAGATCAAAATCGCTCTAATAAAAAAAATTTTTTAATCGAGATAATTTATAGTGAGTTCCTCAGATCGAAACCACTTCAGTAAAAAAAATTTTTGATCAAAATAATTTACAGCGAATTTCTCAGATCGAAATCGCTTCAATAGAAAATTTCTTTGATCGAAATAATTTACGAGTTCCTCAGATCAGAACCACTCTAGTGAAAATCTTTTTGATCAGGATAGTTAACAACAAGTTTCTTAGATCAAAACTATTTTAGTTGAACATCCCCTTAATTGAGATAACACACGAGGAGCATAAAATCATAACAGAATACGATGGAATGAAGGCAAAAAGCATTTTATTTTATACAAGTAAAATTTTTACAAGAGCAATAATCCTATTGCTTTTACAAAGAATAACAATAAACATTCTACGACAAAGCTACAATTTGGAGCTACAAAATCAAAACTCTATTCTAACATAAAAAAAACACGATCGAAAAGTCCGAAGGAGCCGGAAGTCATTGATATATGGAATTTGTCTCTCTGTAGCTTCGAGGCTTTGAGGATCCTTGTAAAGGATACCTAGGTCGAGGAGGGGTGCGAGATCTGAGGAGATGTAAATCCCATCGAAAATGAAATCCAGGTTCACGTGTAGAGTCCAACTCTTCATAATCCCAAAATCAGAAGATCTTCCATCCACTCAGATATGCGCTCCTCCTCGCTTGTGGAGGTGGCATCATCTCAAATGCCACTAATAGAGCCATGCAAGCCAAAAGCAACGAATGGAGACTCCATCGAAGTTGAAAGCAGTGTCCGCTTGGAGAGCCAACTCAGTGCATAATCCTCGGAAACAAAGAACCCCTCCATCGAATGCAAATGCATGATAGATAATCCAGGAAAAAGCATCCTTGAATTACATCAAAGTACCCCATTGATGTCCCAGAACCATAGTTTTTGAATGACACAATGGCTGAGGGAGCCTTCGAGGCATAAGATGCAAACTTCAAACATCCCCAGTGGTGGCTCAACTTCTTCTTACTCTCCTACAAGAGTGGCACAACCTGCTGTCCCCTTTGAGAAAGTTGCAAAATCCTGCCCTCTTAGGACAAGAAAATCATGATAAAATTCTCAGGACCGAGCGAAGAACCATCCCCTACAGGTGAAAAAAGATGACAAAGATCTCAAGATCAAAAAATGGAGATGGCCTAATGACATGAAGCATCCATCATTGGCACCCTTGAACTAATTGAAGTCAACCAATGCTTATCAACCCCTTCAATCATGGATGGCAAATTACCATCAAGAAGAAAAGGAGCTTTGTTTCCCTCTAGGAGACTAAACCATCTTATGGGCATTTCGCAAGGCAATTCTAGGATAGATGGAAGGATCGATAAGCAAGAGGTTGCTATAAATAGGTAAACCCATTATAATTACAAACATCAAATCACGCCATGTGTAAGTCAAGGGTTGGATATTTCTACCATCCCATGACTAAGTACCAGAATTTTGAGTAAAACATGCACGGTAATACCATTTCTAGAACCATGCATATTTAATAATGCACAGAAAAATGGGTATGCTCCATTAAATACGTGCACGAAAAGTGAGAAAGATCAGCTCATGGATGCTCGAATAAAAATAAAAAGGCACGAAACCCCTTGAGCCGAGGTAGTAACTCCCTAGATTGGAGCAAGACAAAAAGAACAGAGTAGGAGGAGAAAATAATGAAAAAAAAAAAAAAAAAGCTTTATTCATATTTTGTTTTTACAAAGATTTTTGATGTGCTGAAATGTACAAAAAGGTTCAAGGCATATCTTTTTTCCGGGGGCACATTCAGGAAGCTCAGATCTAATCCTGGATACCTCGAAGGCTACCTCCTCACGAACGACGTGCTTTCCTTCGTCATAGGCGTCTAATGCGAATGAGACTTTTTCATCTCTAAATTCTTTCGATGCTCGAAAATCATCAACATCCTTCGAGGCTTTCTCCTTTGCCATTTTCGCCAAGAGTAGAGCTTTCGCCTCGGACACTTTGGCTTTGATGACTCGAGCTATCAACTCCACCTCGGCCTTCAAAATCTTGTTGATGCCAAGCAGCTGGACGTTCTCTTCTATAGACTTCTTCAGCGCTGCCTCGGCATCCTGAACCTTCTTCTTGACAGCTTCAGCTTTATCGGAGGTTTCCCCAATTGCTTTCGACAGTTCATCCTTAGCTTTTTTGAGTATCACGGTTTCAATTTCAAACCTTGCTGTCGTATCCAAAAGATCAACGATATTCTCTATGAACCCATTTAGATAGTGGGTAAGCTATCGAAGTATTTCATGAAGTTCGTAAGAAATAAGCCTTAAAATAAAAAAATAAAAATAAAAGAACATAATCAGTGCCTTCGACGTATCCACACAAAACAGTCCAAGCTTTTCTGCCTCCTCGACTTTCAAGATTCAAGCAATATTTTCACACAGACAGAAAAAAAAAATTGAGAATGCCTCACATACAACTTGTAGTCGTCTATAGACAAAACTCTAATAGCTGACCCCAGTTGCGCGGTTCTAGAAGTTTATTTTTTAGAAAGTTGATCCTGTGCATCCTCTTAAAGAATCTCGGCTTGTTATTCATCCTTAGATATGAGATGGCTATTTCGGAAGTTGAGTGTAGATAGTGCCGTTTCGTGTGTCTCGAAATATATTCTAGTCAAGGTAGCTCCGTATGCAATCTCAGAATTTAGTGGGCTAGGTGTTCAGAGATCTTGAGTAGTCTATTCTCCTCATTGGCGGCACTCCTGAGGGCTCCCCTGGATTGAACGTCCATTTTCTGAAGATAAACGAGTTGTAGAGACATCATGAGTCTATAGTAAAGCCTATAATCAATAGCCTTTTAGCCTGACATCCAATGGATATGTATCAATACAGATGGCTTGCGTAACCTATTTAATTAATCTTAACCCAGATAGGTTGTGGGATGATTCCTGTGATAGGAAGATCTAAGTGAAATAAAGCATCGAGAACCTGCACAATCTGAGAGAGGAGAATCCAGATTTATAATAGTAAGATGTAGCTAAAGGTCAGCCATCGTGTTCGTTATCTGGTTATTTCACAACAATAATCAGAATAAAGATCGTCGAGCTACTGAATATATGCAGGTCAATTTGCAGAAACTAGATAGAGTATTGAATCACTCTCATATCTTGGCCACCAGGTATCTAGACACTTTTCCTCTGTCTTTCGAATTAATCCTTTGCTGTTGCTCATTATATGTCCAATTGGTCTAACAAATAAGGAGTCTGGGTCAGCCATCTATTATCTCTGTCAATATCAAAGTGTCTGTATGTGAGTTAATCCCAAATATCTAGGATGGATCAGAAGCTTGGTAGAATTCATATTAATAAAGTAGACAATGGCAAGAGCATATATGTGTCAGTATATCATGTGGATATGGTAGATTGGCCTGATACTGCGTACTATGAAATTGAACAAATAATACCGATGCATGTATATGTGCTCACCATTCTACAATAATTATGGTGTAATCTGAATGCGTAAAGACCGATGAACAGAGTATGTCGGAGGTCTTTAAGTGCTCAGCATTACTAAACAATGTCGAAATCATATTCAAAATAAAATATGGTTCATTAGCGGATACACCACTCAACTGATGGAAACTAATAGTCCCATCAATCCAAAGTGCTAAGTGTGGGAAACAAATTGAAAATGCCCACAAGGTTCTATTGTTGTACAACAGTGACTTGAGTATTCGAAGATAAGCTCCTTCATGATATCAGAGTGTATTGAAGAATGAATGGCTCATCTTATTAACTAGCAGCCATAAGAGATGTTACAGAACATACCGGCCATATCAGACGCCCGCCAGTGGACGTGAGGGATGATAGATGTTGCTTCCCGACTGCCTAAAATGCATTCATTCACATGCACATTACTAAATATGAATTGGAGTGTGTTTCATTATCTGATTTCTACGTAGTGTCCTGCTAATTTCAATCGGATATATCTAATCAACCGCCGACTAAAAAAGGCTTGCTATAGTGCAGACCCAGCTACTACATATTTATCGACTCTTCAAGGTGTGATTCCAGAACCACAATTATTTTCGCTATTCTTTAGATACTTAACAACCAATTCTCTAGAATAATGAAAAAATAGAGCGTAGTAGAAAAATAAGAGATAAGGAATAGTACGTGAGCGAGAACCTAGCAGATTGGATGAATTGGGTGCTGCCCCCATCTCCCAATCATTTTGGAATTGTTCCTGGTCTGCAGTCTCCAGCAACATCAGACTATGAAAACCTGGTGGCTCAGTTGCAAACTGTTGAACTTGAGGGGGCATCTAACCATAATAGCTTGAGGGGCCCAACTCATACTGAGGTAGTTCTTATTAGATCAGCATCTGGGAATTTGAATAACCAGTTGCATGTGGTGGGCGATCTTAGTGGAGATGGAAATGGGCAAGTCACTGGACACATAAATTCCGATTATTCCAACTCTGGAAGAAGTCTAGTCAGGACCGACACATTATAGAAATCCGTTTTTGCCTGGGGAAGGTTTTATGCGAGGGAGGGAGTCAACGGGAGAGGCAAAGTTTTAGTTTGCCGGGTAAGATATTTGCTTTGCCCAAACATGGAAGTGTTGCTTTCTCAGGTAAAGAGTAATTAAATAAAAAATGAAAATTAAAAAAAAAAAAAAGGAAAAAAAGAAAGTGAAAGATGGAAAAAAGAAGTGAAAAGAAAAATGAAGGTAGGTAGAGCTGCGAGCATGAGGTCATAATTTTGCTTGGGTAGCGTGGTGCTTGCTTATGGTGATTTCTCATTACCATGCTTGGTCACCGAGCTGTTCTTAAACTGTTGGCTTAAGGTCTTTTTTTTTTTTCCTCTTCTGTGAACCTCCATTTTTTGGGGAGGATGTTGACTTCCAGTTTGGGAGTTGAGGGCTGGAAACATATCTGCACTTCCTTGAAGACTTTTATTATTATTATTATTATTATTTTAAAAAACTCTGTTTCCGTACGTCAGAACATATTCTCATATTTATATAGAGAGTTTTGTTTTTCAATAGTACTTAAAGACTCACCGCTTGAGTACTTGGTTATCGGGTTTAACGGTGCATGTCTCTATTAATTACGGTAGACCTGTTTGCTTTTACGGACAAATTATGTAAGTTCTGGTCTACGTGCTTTATGGAGCAAGCAGAGGTTTCGTCAGTTATCAGCACTGGGGTATATCTCCCCATGTTGATTTCAGTGGCTAACTCTAGCTGGATGGTATGATGTGGTCAGATGTGTCTTGCCGGTACTGGGTTATCTGCAATCCTGAATGAGATCTATCGATCATTTTCTCAAGAGTACATTTGGACCGACGGTAAGGTCATGATATTCTGATTTTAAATGAATTTCTGACATCAAGAGTTAGATTTTGCAGAATTGGTATTTGGTTGTTGGCATGGAGTTGGGGGTGAAGGTGGTATGGATGTTATTGGTCCAGATTTATTTTTGTACCCGAATCAATGATCTAATTAATATCTATATTCATATCAATTTTCGATCGAAGAAATATAGATATAGATATAAATGGATAATTATTTGATTCATGTTTTAATTTATATATAATATTTATTAATTTTTTAAAAAAAAATATAATTATATAAATATATTATTAACTATATTTATTATCTATTTAGTAATATTTTTAATTTTATAATTATAAAATTTAATTATTTAAATTATATCTAAGTATTTATATTTGTTTAAAATAAATATGGATATAATTTTTTATATTTAAATAGTATTTATATTTATATTTGTTTTTGTTGGATAAAATAAATATGAAAATATGGATATGAGTATGTTGGTGTTCTATCCGTGTTTGATCCTAATTTGTTGAGATCATGGAATTAAAATTTTTCAAACGTACAATTTAAATTTATCCTGTATGTTCCCATTTCTGAGCTGTCCGTTAAACAAACATTTGTCGGTTAAAAAAAATGTAAGGGATCATCGTTCTGTCATGGTGGTTCACCATGACCGTGGGGCCTTTAGAAAAAGAAGAATAGAAAAAGGAAAATAAATCAGTGGGAAGGATGACCAGGGTCATGAGATCTAGATACCTGGAGACATAAGTTTGATTTTATCTTGTAAATTCTTGTTATAATGGGTTTCTAGGCTGATGGGTTTGTGGTTGCATGTTTTTAGTTTAGAATTATGGTCTCATGGGGGGTCGGCGACTTCTTATGTGAGGAGAAGAAAAGTCAGAGCTGCTGTTCAATTTGCGAGTGTTTCTTTTTACCGCTCGGTTGGACGGAAGTTTGTGTGCAGACAGCTAGATTACTACCATCCGAAGCGCTCAAATCCTTTGCCTGCTCAAGCCAAGAGACTTTGATGGGATTCCAAAGGGTGATCCTCTGTAATGGTGTTCCATGGATAGGAGATTCGATCACGTGTCATGGGAAAAGAAAAGAAACAAAGCCATGTGGTTTGAGGCACAAACGTCTGGGGTTGGTAGAGCAAAATGGCTTCTGGATGGTTTGCCTTTCACCAGCCTGCATACTTCTGCTTCCTAAAACTAGACTGCTGCCGCGTGCGGTTGTTCGTTAATAAAGAGTGATGCTGGGCCATGCAAGTGAACTGGAAATTAGGAAATTTGCTTCCATTTAATTGGAAAGTTATCTTCCGGAAAGGCTGATTGCGTCGTCCAACTAGTTCACGGTGATGTGCTAAAATTACCATTATTGGTATATAGCCTCCTGGGATATTCCCGCATAGCTCCTGGCTCGGGCAATCAGTAAACTTCCTGGGAAGCTGCCCATGGGGCATGACAGGTATGCGGGATTATGTGAAGAGTTCTTTGTCCTCGTTAATCATCTGTTTTAGTTCAATCTTGTTTGGGAAAATCCGATGCTTGGATCGGCCATGCATTCCTGTGGAGTGAAAATGAGATCACCTCTTAGATCCCGCAACAGTTCCATCATCTTGGTCCGTGTTAACTTCGTCCCTTAGCACGCCTGAAGTAAAATCTCCTTTATTAAGTTTAAATAGAAACTCAGATCGAGGCTCGGAATGGAATATTGAAGTGATTTAATTTGTACCTGCCAGCGTTGTGGTGACGTGCGATATCATAAAGATACTGGTTATCTGTACGATATTTTTTTTTATTACACTTGTTAACGACGATTTACTCCCGTCCGATCAAAGGACACAGTCAAAAAAAAAAAAAAAAAAAAGAAAGATACAATAATATAAATTTATTTTAAATTGATTATATGTTGATTGTGATATTTATAATTATATTTAAAAAATTTATGTTTAGATCTAAATAAATTTAGACACGTGGATGTTTGTTTATATATTAATTAAAATTTAAATATTATATAAAATTATAAAATTTAAATAATAAATTTTTGATTAATATTTTTAAATAAGATTCTAGATGGTCGCACCGATAATCTTGCTTAGTTTAATTGTGGCATGGTCAAAGCCATCCATCGTTGATCACCAGGTGTTTCAATATTACCATAACTTGTATCATGTTTTTCTCTCACCTTCCTAACCTTCGTCGTAATACTGATATTTTTGGATTTGAACTTTTGGTGGTGCATCTCTAACTATTGGGATCTAGTCTAGGTTATTATAGTGTAGTGGGCCTCTCTTTCTTTTCCCTTCAGCAATTATAATCAAGCATTTCCACCAACAACCTTGATAAAGCACTAGTTGACAAAGTCGATAAAATCTCTATTAATTATATCAATTCGGATCGTATGGCGAAAGGTTGGCCTTGTTGTCATGGACTTCCACTACGGAACATATATAAATAAAAAAGCAACCAACCCTAACCAGCCGCAACCACTCTTCGAAGAGGAGCATAACCCTCCAGCATTTGCAAACCGACATGTCAGGAAGAAATTCGTGCCATTTAGATGGGCTATGACGTGATGGGGGGTGGGGGAGCATTTATGCTCCCTCTTGTGGCCTCAAAACTCCCATGGGTGCCAAGGTGGTGATGCTGTCGCATGCTTGGTATCTTATATCCAAGAGGGAGTCGATCCGCCCAAAAGCAGAATTTTTATGCTCCGTCCGTGTCCCATCCCCCGATTGGAGGGTGATTTGGGGGCAAAGTTGCAGTTCGCTCTCTCGCACCCGTTTTTCTTCTATCCCAGCCCGAGTTAGTTTCCACTTCTAATTCCCTTCGCCATTTGATATACGTAGCAGCAGCATTCACTCTAACAAAAAATACCACTGCACAAGCAACTGGTATATGTGGTTATATCGCACGATCAACGAGTAGTCTGCCGATCTTTTCCTTTGTCTCTCATTTGTCCTCTTTCTTCTTCCGTAGTATTTCCTTCTGCCTTCTCACTAGAGTCAATATATCTTTCTTTCTTTTTTTTCTTTTCTGTTGTCTTTTCATATTTTATTATTTTTGCAGGAAACTGGGCTCTCGGTGCCTTCAAACGAACTTTCCCCTTCTTTCCCGGAACTTTTACGTTTCAATAGGGTAAAGAAACAAGGGGACGTCTAAAAAGAAGTCCGGATTCTCCAAGGTGGATATTTTGCACTGCATGAGCGGTGCATGCTTTGATGGTCACCACGTCTCTCATCTCTCAAACGAAGAGGTCTCGCATGATCTCTCAACATCTCCGAGTATTGGTAGCTCTCTGCAGGCAGTACAAAACATGCACGGCGGTCTCCAAATTAAGAGGAAGGTTTCCCATGCTCTCTCTCCCTCCCCTACTGAGGGAAACAGAAGTTCTTCTAAAGGTAGTCCGGGGACGAGAAATTATATGCAAGGTGTGGGAGGGAAACAAAGAAGGAAAGGCCCATGACTTTTTTTGAGTGGGCGACCGCCTTGCCCTTCTTCAACACTTTTCCGCGTGCTGGAGCTTCAAGCTGAGGCTAGCTTGTTCTATCGTGCCATAAATAATGCTTTGTACTCTCTCACGGACCTCAGTACAAATCATTTAGTAGATTTAGCTTCATCTGCTTCTCCCTTTCTTCTCTCGGACCATTAAACGCTCCAAAAGCACCGCTTGTCCTATTTTACCGAAGTTCCTGGCGTTAGGGCTGCTAACAAAGAGCCATGCCCCCCTCGTCAATTGCCACCGGGCATGAATACCCGTGGCCTACAAGTAACACCAGGTATGGCATTTGAGTACCATGGACCTGTTTCGAGAAATGCCGTACTTGAAGGTCCCAGCCGACAAAGGTGGCGTCTTTGGTACAAAGGATGTATAAGAGGCAAAGCGACAGAATTAAGGACGAGGATGGAAGCGGGCATGCTAGTCAAGCCAACGCGTCCACATACCTTGGAAGACGGTGTAGATAGGCAAAACTCGGCAAGAAGGTAGTGGAAATATTATCATTCATGGACGCTTATAGAACAACAGCTCCTTGCACTACAAAGATGCGAGCAATGTTACTTTTTCTCTACGTATAGACTATTTTCATGTTTCGGACCCATCGCACCCATGCCATGATAAAAGTAACCTTACCGTTATGCGATGCTGAGATAACATCAAAAACAAATGAATATTTTTTTTAAAAAAAGAGTACAGCAATCAAAAAATTTATAGGGATCATTGGATGTAACAATGGTTTGGTTTGACCGAGCTACATGGGTTGTCATGTTATTATTTCATCAAAAAGTTATCATATAATTATTAGAATTACTATAATGATACGATGAATTAAGCATAATGAATTGTTTTCCTTGATTGCTTCAAGCATGGAAAAAAAATTATAGGAATCATTATTTAAAAGGTCGGGTGTCGTATTATTATTAAATTACTACAACGATACCATGAACTCAGTTGCCATATGGATTCTTTAGTTGGATTGTTATAATCACTACCAAAAGGAGCGCGGTAGATTTGTTCGAACAAGTGGGTTAGGTGACCCGGGCGATGCATCCATTTGAAGATTTTGTTTTTTTTTTTTTAATAAAAAATTTTTTTATTTTTTTTTATTTTTTTTTTTAGACAATCGATCCTCCATTCAATACATGCTCCAATACTTAGATTCGATGCAAGATCGATGCTAGATTTTCCGAATCTTGCTTTCAATCTAGCAACGTATGGACCGTACTCGATCCTCACGGGGCGCAATGGTTTGACCGGCCAGCCATCTGCCCAGAGGATTATTTGCTCTCGAAATCACAGAGCGCGTGAAAAGAGAAGACTGAGAGATGGGTCATTTCATAACTCTCCAACCTAGAAGTCTGCAACAATGGCACTTTAGAATTCAACACGAGCTAGCCTAGAGGAGAAAAACCTAAACATGCTTTTCCCCCAAAACCATTAGAAAGGAAAGGGAATGGAAATTATAGATAGCTCCACCACTCCAGAATTCTCATTTCAATTTGGCTTTGAGGACGAAAGGCTGGGAAATCTCTTTACCAAATTCATGTAAGAAGCAACTGTTTTCATTGATTTGGTGTGTGGGTGCAGCTGGACTTGGATGTTTGCCAATCTTGGCACTGCACATGCGTACCCTTTAAGCAAACATGGACGGCTCCTCCATATAGTGGTGGGATCACCTACCCCAGCTAGTTCTACCTCTACCCTCTACCATGCACATTTATATATTGCGTCGAGCTCTCTCATACGATGCCTACTAACAACTATATATATTTTACCTTCTTTTGATTTGGAGCTCCTTGAAGTGTGCATGTCCTTTAATGGTTGATCGACTGAAAAAAAAAAAAAAAGGGATCATCAATTCATGTTTCGATAATATCATGGCTCTATTAATGATCCACTTCCACATGAGTGCATGAACTGTAATAATATCATTATTACTATGTTAATGATATTATCTTTGACTTGGAATAACCGAACCGTGATGTCTTGGTTCTCCGGTCCTTTCTAAGACCAAACTATCAGCACTCTGGTAAACAATTTTTAGATTTTGCTTTTCAGTACCAGATTATAGTAAGTGCACGACAGTACCTCACCTTATCCAAGCTGGATGACCCTTGTGCTATTTAGCTTTATCAATCCATGTGCATATCTTTGTAACAAACATGTGAAGCTAAACATTACATATTACATCTCTTTCTTTGCAAATATGATTACAAACGTCTTTGTCACAAATTAGGGCCCATTTTCTTCGTTCATTGTCCATTATTTTTCATTGAAATATCATTATAACTGCCATGATAATAAATGCATATTATATAAATAAAAAAAAATTTGAAATATGGTTTTTAACATATATATATATAGCCATTTTGATTATTAATATAACAGCCAATAATTATTTTAGTTATGCGAATTATACTGTTATAATGCATTATTTAAAACCATATCCTTGATATAGGTGACAAAAGTTTCATGAGGGAACCTAATCTTTGTTTTTTTTTTTTGGTTTTTTCCTGCAGTGACCATGTTACTAGAATATTGATCCCTAATGTTGCCAACCTAGTCAGGTTTAAACATATTAGGTGGAGGGGCCTTTTTTTTGCGATCCCCCTCCCCCCCCCCCCCCCCCCCCCCACTTCTTTTTTTTTCCCTATCGTGGCCGTGCTGCATGTGGGTTTGTTCCAAGTACTGATTAGATAGCTTGCATGTTTACCGGGGTCTCTCTTTTTCTTAGCTTGACGTCAAGTTCAAGACCAAAGTCTAAAGGTTCCTCGTTCAGGCGCAACGAATGCAACAAGGCAAACATCAACTAAAGAAGGAAGATAAGAATAAGATTCTTTGGTACATGGAAGATGAGAATAATCAATTATACTGGGCAAGCACTCAACCAAAAACAAGAAAGATGACGCTGCTTAATTGAGACGCTTCCTCGCAAGAGAGGTGATATAGTGTGTATCTGCAAACCTGATCTTGGTGTAGGCCTAAGTACCTGACCTTCGAAGTACTTGATTAATTTTGGAACTAGACGGAGTGCCGTTTTGGTTGAGCCGGCCGACAAGTTCCAGTATATTGCATGCACTAAGTGCAATTGGACCGCATCAAATCTCATGATGGATAGCATGCCATATTATCTCTTATATTCCATCAATTTTTGATCGTAAGCTATCCACCATATATATACTTCGAGATTTGCCCTGATTCACTTGAACCTAGTGCCTTGAACCTAGTGCATATAATGATTTCTGGAGCGACCGAAAACAACCATACGTCTCTCATTGAAACCCACCTGAAAGCAGTTAATACCCATTAAGAACATGACTGTGATCTTGGTCGGCTTTTACAATGCGGTCAAAATAGTTAATTCCTACTCATGCGTGTGGTCTGGTAGCTGTTATCAAATAATCAAGACACACCCCTCTATTTTTGGTATGGACACTAACCCCTCCCCATACAAGGAGCAAATGGGATATTCTCAAATAAATTTTTCTTTCCACTCTCTCTCCATAAACTCTACCTTTTTGTAAAATTTGGCTAACCTATGTATCAAAAAGGATTCTTCACTAAATAAACTCTAGCAAGAAAATTTCTTTTTCCTAATTCCAAATTTGCCAAGCATCATTTTGCCCAAACTCAAATTCATTTACCATCAGCTACTTATGCCAACTCTCTGATCGATTTTTACAGTTTGGAGCTTCAAAATGGACCTTATCTTCATCTTAGTCGTTTAGCAATCATAGCTTTTCAGTTCTGATTCTAGCGACAATATGAATAACGATGATGGCTCTAACTTTATTATATATACAATGCGAATTAATTATTAATTATTATAAGATTCTATTATTCGTCATAAAAGGAGCATGGTGCTTCCTTATTCCCTCCTATGAGGGAGGAATTCGTAATTACCTCATTATATTAGTTTTTCATATGCAATGTTATAAAAATAAATTAGATTAATCAGGCTGCCCCACCTGAATAGGCCAGCTAATATGTATCGCATCAATCTCGACCCAAGATTTATAAAAAATTGCTTGAACTACTTAAAATCGGGCACTTTGTGTCAATTTTTTATTTCTTCCTCTCTTCTTCTTCTTCTTCTTCTTCTTCTTCTTCTTTTTTGAAAAAGCCTTCTGGATCAAAATCTAAAGCATTGTTTCTCACCACCTTTTCCTACCTCTAGTGGTTAATACGGGAGTTAGAGAACAAATTTCGTTTTGCAGATAAGAAGAAGCAAAGGAGATGCAATGTCCTTGAAGTTAGTGTGCTTATAGGTCCCCAGAAGCTTCCAGTACTGGAATGGTAGACAAAACTGTGCATTAGTTTCGTAAATGCGCCGGAGATAAAATTCGTCGCTGCAGCATGAGATATATTTATTCTTGAATCCCGGAATTAAAATAGCCTCCATGGTGAGAGCAATATAATTCCGGATCGGATAAAGTTGGTCAGGACGGCAATATTAGTGAGAGCAACACAACGTAATGATACGTGTAGAGGACAGTGAAAGTGTATGAAGTTACCCCCCCAAAAAAAAGGTGTATGTCACCTGTTCCTTCTTCTTGTCCCCCCTTGAAAGAGCTTGGGTTCTTATCATGAAATGAAAATATTGGACTAGGTCCTCAAAGAGATCAATAGAGAGGGTGGAATGCATGGGTACGTTGTTAGAGAAGGCCAGGTGCTATTGGCTAATGTCTCACGAAGGGGGCGCCGGTTTCTCCTTAAATGGGAAAGGAAGCAACAAAATAAAAAATGTCGAGCTCTTGAGATACCATGCATTCAACTTGATTAATTCTTCTCTCTCAACTCAGCACTTCTTTTTTGTCCATGTCTTCAGATAGCCGTTACCTTTCATCCAGCTCTAATTTAGGTGATCCAGGGCTCCACGTTAAGCCTAACCAATCACCTCACGACATGTTTTATTCCATGTACAAAAAGGCCTTAGCCTAGTTTACGCCAAACTGAACCTAGTGTACTAGAATTCCCTCTCACCTCCACCTCCTTGCGTCCTCGATGTTTAGGTGTTAGCCTTGTCCCATACACTAGTTCCACAGCCCCATGGACCGTTTTCGTGATATCATGCACGACAAAAGCTTGTGTCAATCGTATTATATTAATTATACATACGATGGAGATATCAGAATCCCTCTCTCATGCACCTTTTTCTCCACCCCATCTCTTTCCTCCACTGTTGCTTTCAGTGATGGCACCGACTGTACACCCACAGAAGATTACAGCGTACGAATACGATCACCTATCACCCATCTCTTTTTCTCTATATTTGTTATATATTCTCCAGCTAGCTATCACCATTCACAACAGGGATCAGTCAAATCCAAGATGGGATCCTCCCGTCCTTTTTTTTTCTTCCCCCCTCGCTCCTGGCCTCTTAATTTACGGCCTGCGGGTCTCGTTACCCCGACCTCACGGCCAGCAGCAACTCGCCACCCCCGTCACCCTTTTTTTCTTTTTTTTTCTCTCTCGACTTCACATCACTTTAAACCCATCAATCACTAGCTCAATACCATCACACACCCCATACTCATTGCTCCTCTCTGGCTCTACTGACATGTATTTCTACTTACCATGGGCTGATGCTAGTAGTATCGGAATGGTGATTAATGCACCAGATGGATATATTACTAAGTGGCAAGGATGACGGATACTTAGTTGTGTAAGCACGTGTGCTCGCGCACCTTCGTACGGGAAATAGCTTTATTATTTCTTTGAGGAAGAAGGTAAAGTCCGACAGGAGAGGCAAGAACGCAGCACCAGTCAAGTGGGCACCAAACCACCACCCGTTCACTCTCTTTCACTGCAACTCCTCTGCCCTTCAATTCTTTCACCATCACCCCAGAAACCAAACAGGAAGCCTCCCATCTTTCCCTTCCTCTCATGTGGTCTTCAGAAAATGGCAAGGATAACAACAACAAGAAGAAGAACAACAGCGGACATGGGAGCAGTAGTAGGATAGTGTCCTCCTCTTCCACGAGATCTTCTCCTTCCTCCGCCTCCTCCATCCTCCCACAGACCCCGAGAAGGACCATGGAGGAGGTGTGGAAGGACATCAGCCTCGCCACCCTCCACTCAGAGAGACCCCTCGCTCCCCTTATGGAGACGACCCACTCCCATCCCCACCACCACCACCACCACCTCCACCTCCACCGTGCCCACCCTACTGCCTCCCCTTCGTTCCGGACCATGATCCTCCAAGACTTCCTCTCCGGCCCCTGCTCCACCGTCTCGCCGGCGGCCGCCACCATGGAGCACATCCCCCTGTCTCCCTCGCCACCCCCTCTGCCCCCTACGGCCCTCAGCCTCAACTCCGGCCTCGAGCTCCGTTGCCTTAGCGGCGACGGTGGAGCCGCCGGTGGTGGCGGTGGCGGTGGGTCTCTCCTTGGCAACGCCCGCTCTCGCTCCTGCTCCAATTCCAACGAGTCTCGAGTCAATGGCCAGGCACAAAAAAATGGGCACGGTGGGTCTTTCATGCCCTCCTACTTCTCCGATGCCGTCATCGGCCCGCCGTCCCCCGCCGGGTTCTTCTCCTTTTGCTCCAAGAAGCGGATGATGCCGGAGGGCCCCGTCATCGACGGCGACCGCCGCTATAAGCGCATGATCAAGAACCGTGAGTCCGCAGCGCGATCCCGCGCCCGAAAGCAGGCACATCTTTCTATCCTCCTCACTCTTTCTTCTTCTTAACTTCTTCTTCTCTCTGCCCTTTTTTTTTTTTCTTTTTTTGGTTTCTTCTTGTTTCTTTTCATATAGACGAGAGGACATGAAAACGAATTGACTAGATTTGGACCCAGGCTTACACAAATGAGCTCGAGCTAGAGGTTGCACATCTGCTGGAAGAGAACGCCAAGCTAAAGAAACAGCACGAGGAGGTAATGCTGCCAAAAAACAAAGTTTTTATTCGCCCCACTTGGGCAGCAGCAGCGCTAGCATCACCTCTCTCTCTCTCTGTCTCTCTCCCTGTATCTTTTGATATAAAACAGACATTCGATTGCGC